>CAXDID010000032.1:0-122045 GCA_963988835.1 Hexamita inflata
ACAGCAAAAGCAGGCGGCGAAAAGGGGCCAAAATAACCACGAACGCCGGAACCAGGTAAAAGCAGTGCCCAGGAAGGGGCTTTCGGTGCTAGCAACCAGACCCTTATAAGTTTATAAAATGCTAACCAGCTGGTATAGCCTAGAGAGGTAGCACACGCGAGTTCCGTCGAAGCCGAAGACCCCTACCTGGCCAGTTCAACTCACATAGGAGGAGGTTTTTTATTTTGCGCCCTTTTTACAGCCCAGGCCGGGACCAGTCCAACAAGGTGCCAGGTTGCATGGTCAAGGCGGCAGTAGCTCAGCAACCAAGGCAGTTCAGAGGTGCTTGTGTGAGCCAGAGCGCCTTACTTCTGCTGCAAGTCACGCTAGGCGGCCCAGGCAGCACCACTCGGAAGCACAAGGCGGCTCAAGGCAGCAGCAACTCGGCCCAGAAGACAGCTGCAGAGACCCGGACAGAGCCAGAACACAGCACTCGCGGCAGAAAGCAAGCAAGGCGGACCAGCAAGGCACTTGTTACTCGGTCCAAGCACCCCAAGCACTCCAATAGCCTCCCACAATTGCCCGACAATAATCCCAGAACACGCCCAAAGCAAACAAAAGTCACTCCAAATGACCCCGAAACGGGTCTTGGCGCAATAATTTGGCCACTTTCCCTGCCAGAACCAATACTAAGGACCCCCAAGACGCGACCCACCACCGATTCCCTCCCAGAAGTCGGGGCTGTCCCAGAATTTGGCGCAAAATTTGGACCAAATTCGGTTTGGATTCACTCAGCTAAGACACCGTGGAGCGGAGATGGGGTTCTCACGCATACGGTACCAGTGCTTACATAATTCACCCACTCCCCACTTTAGCTATTATTAGTGTGTTTAATCGAGGTCCCTAAAAACGAAGTCGCTGTGGGGCGCTGCTGGAAAATTTCCAAGGTTACACACACTACAGCCTCCATGTGATATTAGTTTGTGCAAAGCCACAGCTCCCCAGCTTCCATACCCCGCCCAAGAGGATAACTTTCGGCCAAAAGTGACTAACCCCGGACGAGAGGAGCCTGCAGCGAGTGGGAAGATAATGCTTGAGTAACTGCACATATATGGTAAGTGGCAGTACCCGGTCAGTACCATTTTGCGCCGTGGAGCGGAGGTGCCGCGGCGGTGGGTGCCGAGATCGCCGTTTCCGGGCGCTTGGGACAGCGGTTTTGCGGTTCTATTTGGCGGTATTTGGCGGAAAGTGCTCCCAGAGAGGGTCAGTGTGCGATTTGCGGTAGGGATTTGAGGGTCGAAACCTGGAATCGGGTCTGGACTGTGAGAATCTGGTTTAGTACTAACAACGCAGTAAAGCTACCTTCAGACCAAGTAGAGTAATATTGGCCGCACGCTGGAGAACTAAAAATAAAATAAACAGTAGCAGCACAGCTAGCAAAAATAGCCAGCAAAAATGAATAATAACACAGAGTGGCACCTCAACTACTTGAATTTACTTATAGCTCACAGTGCACTCGAGCTCCATGGTCTATGGAGAGCGGCGGTTTCGCTTCTATTTCATAAGCAGGTGAAACCATACACACCTGTAGGGGAGATTCTCACTTAGAGGCTGTCAGCCATAACATGCCAAAGGGTGGCTTCAGCCAACTGCTTTGTCAAACAAGGCTGTAAACCAGTGCTTTGATAAAAATGTTCCTCTCGTACTAATCTAGATTACTAGCGGTGCGCGGTCCTCAGTAGGATAAAACTAACCTGTCTCGCGACGGTCTAAACCCAGCTCACGTTCCCTTGCATGGGTGAACAATCCAACACTTTCTGAATGCTGCTTCAGAATGATAGGAAGAGCCGACATCGAAGAATCAAAAAGCCACGCCGCTTTGGTCGCTTGGCGGCCACAAGCCAGTTATCCCTGTGGTAACTTTTCTGTCACCTCCAGATTCATTCCAAGAATCGTAAAGGATCGATAGACCACGCTTTCACGGTTGCATACGCCACTGACGCACGCAATCAGACAAGCTTTTGCTCTTTTGCTCTGCGACAGGTTTCCGTCCTGTCTGAGCTTGTTTTAGGACGCCTGCGTTGCGCTTTAGCAGGCGCGCCGCCCCAGCCAAACCCCCCACCTAGAAATGTCCCCGACAAGCCCCAGGCCAAAGCCGGGCCGGTTACCGGGTTAGCAGAACAATGAGTAGTGTCAGGGTGTTACATGCTGCGGTCGCCCTCCCCTGTACGCTCTACCACCATCACCGTTCTACAATTCCAAGCTGGAGTCAAGCTCAACAGGGTCTTCTTGCCCCGCTGAGGGTTACACTCGCCCGTTCCCGAGTCTGTGGTTTCGCGAAGATACGACCAGGGACAGTAAGAACCTCATTAATCCATTCATGCACGTCCAAAATTACTGGACGAGGCATTTGGCTACCTTAAAAGAGTCATAGTTACTCCCGCCGTTTACCAGAGCTTGAATGACTCTCGTCACGTTGACAGTCATAGCACTGGGCAGGATTCACATCTCGTCAAAACCGGCTGCGGCTATCGAGATGCTATGTTTTAATTATACAGTCGGGTTCTTCTAGTCAGTAGCAGTTCTGAATTGCCCATGGTGCGTTAGAGGCTGCAAAGATCACCCAGCTCACATCTGGCAGGTTGCCCCACTTCGACGCTTCCCCGAGGTCTCAATGCAGCGCCGCCGGCACGAGCATTCAGAGCCACTCTTTATCCCAAGGTTACAGAGCCGATTTGCCGACTTCCCTTGGTCGTGTTATCTTCTCACTAGAGGTTTCTTGCCTAGGAGACCTGATGCGGTTATCAGTACGGTGCCCGCCCGAGTCGCGCAGTCCATTTTGAGGCGTCTCTCGGCCTCGCACGCGTCCGTGTACGCGGACGTATTCTAGCTGCGAAACGTGGCTCTAGAGCTTAGCTCTTCCCCACGCCCTGGAGCATTAAGCCGGTGCGATGGTCCGACCGCGCCGACCGAGAGACCGTGAACTGCGCCGTCCGTTGCCGAATGTGGGCGGGCCTGCAGGGATCTTAGCCTGCTTCCCTTTCGACGCTTAAATGGCCGTGGCCGAGCGCTTAGGTCCGAGTCACCCGCAGACTGTTTCAGTGGCTGCGGAATCCTTCTCCTCTTCAGTGGTCTGCATGCAGATTATTGGCTACTCCAATTAAGATCTGGACTAGTGCGCGCTCCGCCCCCTCTCACGAGAAAGCTTCGACGCCCGCACCACCACGTTCTACCTGGCACGGCGTGCCAGTGGAGTGTAGGTCAGAGGCTGCAGCGCGATCCATTTTCCGAGCGTACTGATTCGGCAGGTGAGTTGTAACACACTCCTTAGAGGCTTCCGACTTTTATGGCCACCTTCCTGCTGTCTGTATCAGCACACGTCGTTTTTTCTCATGCGCCCCTGTTGCGCACCGTAACCCCACTTAAGGCTGAATCCTCCTTGCCCATCCGGCTTACCCAGAGGGGCCCACTAGCAGTGCATACTCCACCGCGGCGGCTCCTTGCGGAAGACCCGCGATCCCGACTATTCGAAGTTTGAGAGTTGGGGCATACCCGGAGGCCACTTTCCACCAATCATTATCTCTACCTGTCGGAGCTAAATCACTGCTGCTATCCTGAGAGAAATTTCGAACGTAACCAGCTACTTGGAAGTTCGATGAGTCTTTCGCCCCTTTACACAGCTCTGACAAACGATTTGCACGTCAGTATTGCTGCGGACCTCCACCAGCCTTTCGACTGGCTTCATCCTCGCCGTGTAAAGATCACTACCTTTCGGGTTTACATCAGACAACTCTGTACAGGAGCCCCGGTGAACCGGTGCACCCTAACATGGCTGAGTATTTCCGCTTTCGCTGCGCCCTTGCGTTTGCACGCATTGGCTCGCAGTCTAACGTAACTCCTTAATCCGTGTTTCGAGACGGGCGGAAAGCGGCGGCCCTCTAGGAGAGGCTCGGCAGATGCGCTGCCCCCGCTTACCCTTCAAAATAATAGTTTCACGTCTTTTAAGCAACCCCTTTGAGTCTACTTTTCACCTTTCACTCACGTTACTCGATACGCTATCGGACTTGGACCTGTATTTGGCCTTGGATGAGGAATACCACCCGTATTCATACTACACTCTCAAGCAGTACTACTACGCCAGCTAGTGCAAGGGGGCCAACCAGAGTTGCACTGTTTGGTCCGGCCGGTTCAACGGCACTTTGCCCCCGCTGCAATGCACGCCCACAACTGGAATTCAGGCCTGGCACGTCCCTGTTCGCTCGCCGCTACTGGGGGAATCTCGCTTTGATTTCTTTTCCTGGGCTTACTGATATGCTTAAGTTCGGCCCGTAGTCTCGTACCGCACAGGTCGCGTGTTGTTCTCTGCAGAAACAGGGCACGCCGCCCTCCCAGCTGGACCAACTCTGTACGGTGCGCGGCCTCGCGGCCTGAGGTATTCGAGAATTGACAACTCGCATAGGGCTGAGGCTCGTCGCCACAAATTTCGCTCTGTTCTACGCTCTTCGTCGATGTCCAAGCCTAGTGATCCACTATTATCCGTTAGATTTCTGTGTACTTGATATATTTAGTTAGGCTTAAAATTATTTGGCACTAATGATCCGGCTGCAGGTTCCCCTACAGCAGCCTTGTTACGACTTCTCCTTCCTCCAGACATGGGGGTTCGCAGAACTTCGTGCATGCCGCGAGGCGCGCACTCTGGACAACTCACCAAAACATCCAAGTCGGTAGGAGCGACGGGCGGTGTGTACAAAAGACAGGGACATAGTCAGCCCGCGCTAATAACGCAGACCTACAAGACATTCCTCGTTCACGGAGAAAAATTCCAATCTCCGATCCCTACCACGTCGGCGGTTCACACGAATGGCCGGGCCTTCAGGCCGGGCGACGCTGTGCAGCCGACATTGTAGTACGCGTGCGGCCCAGAGTGTCTAAGGGCATCACAGACCTGCTAGAGCAACCACGGTCGTCCTGCTCAACGCAGGCGCTCCCCCCAGGCTGGGGGTGGTTGTCTCGCTCGTTAACGCAATAAGGCAGACAGTTTACACCACGAACTAGGAGCGGCCATGCACCACCAACTGCCCAATCGCAAAAGAACTCTTAATCTGTTGCTCCGTAAAGCATCTGGGTCTGGTAAGATTTGCGTGTTGAGTCAAATTGAGCCGCAGACTCCACGTCTTGTGGTATCTTTCCGTCAATACCTTCAAGTTTCAATCTTGCAATCATACTTCCCCCAGAACCCGAAACCTTGCGGTTTCCCTTGAGATGCGGACTTCTGAGCCCGCTTCTGAGATGGTATCGTTTAAGGCGTGAAATAAAACGGTTTCTAATCATCGTCTATCCTCACACTTTCGCTCTTGACCAACTGGACGGCGCTTACCGACTGCCTTCGCTGTTGAAAGTCCTTGGTGGATCATCCTATTTCACCTGTCCCCACCAAATACTATCAGTCCCGCGCCGCCATATACTCCGTACCCCCCGTCGCCGGGGAGCAATGTCATTCTTTGCTGTACTGTGCAGCGGTTTCCCTGTAATGAACACTCCGATTTTCTCAAAGTGACACGCCGGGCTAACAACGGCTACGAGCTTTTTAACTGCAACAACGTAAGAGAAAGCTATCAGTGATGGAATTACCGCGGCTGCTGGCACCATGCTCTCCCACTAATTGCGTTCGCGAGGGTGTGTGCGCCTCGCTCAGCTTAATACCGTCCTAAGCCGGCTCAAGATTTTTCGTCACTGCCTCGTACGTTTGTACATTGGGCAATTTCCGCGCCTGCTGCCTCCCTTAGAACTATGAGCCGTCTCTCATGCTCATTCTCCGGAGTCGAACCCTAATTCTCCGTACGCGTGAACTCATAGGATAACCTTTACTTCTCCTACTTAATGATGCGTCAGAAGCTGATCGTGCCTGCCTAACAGTCATTTTTACAACATAAATCAACCCGAGATCGCTCTCACTACCGATGTAACGAAGCACGATTAGTAAGAGAGTTGCCCGTATTAGCCGACTACGAATAAAGCACGAGACATTTCAACTGATTTAATGAGCCGTTCGCAGTTTCACCTGTGTATTAGCTTATACCTGGCATGCATGGCTTAATCCTTAATCTTAGCTTGCCCTTCTGGCAGGTTCAACCAGGTAACCACGTTCTCGCAACGCAGCTCCACTAGCAACCTCCATCCGAACCACGATTCAATCGAATTTCCCTACTGTACAACTTGTCGCAGAAGGTTTCCTCCGCCGGCGGTCTTCCGGCCAGGGCATTTCGTCGCCCATACAGTACGCGGTTTCCTGCCCCAGCGCCCGCCAGCCCAGGTAGCCCGCTTCTTTGTCCGCCCGCGCCTGCAGTTCAAGTCTCCGCAGCCCGGAAGGCGACCCGAGGCCCCGGTTCTCCCTCCTCCGGCCCCAGCCCGGCCCGTTCTCCGCAGGCGTCGGCGATGCTCGGCACTCCCAGGTGCGCCGCGGACAGGCTGCTGCCCTTCCTCCGCGGGTAACCTTCCCCATACAAGGCGTTGAGAGTATCGTTCTTCTCCAGAATTCCCGCTGCACCGCCCGCTCGCCTGCGGACACGTTTCCCTGCTGGGCGCGGCCTCCCGCGCTGCGATTTCGCCCGACAAAATTTTCCTCCGAGAGTCTTCACGTGCCCTCTCATAGCTAATACGCCTTCGTGGCGGACGCCCGTGGCTGCAGGTTGCGGCTCATCGTGTTAATTTGGCCCCACTTTTTAGCTAGGAAATCTGCACTTTACCGAACCTCACACGCGATTCCAGGTTTCGGACCGCGATTTCCCTAGCGGAAAAAATATCTGGTAGGAAAAAATCGCTTTTTCGCGCCCGGGAATTTTCGCGCTAGGAAATTTTCGCTTTTTTCCTACCAGAGGCCGTTTTGGCGAGGGTCTCGCTTGCGAAAAGTGCGAAAAAGCGCGAATTTCATGGGGAGGCCCTCTCCGGAGAGCGTGTCTGATCTTTTTCGCGCTTTTTCATGGGGAGAAATATTTTGACATGCGTTTCCAGGTTTGGGGCTGCGATTTCCGGGCGGGAAAAAACCTGGTAGGAAAAAGTGCGTCCAATTGCGTTTCGAGGGGGTGCTGGTTGCATTCCGGTAGGGAGTCGGTGTTATTTCAAGGGAGGCGAGTTCGGGAGAGGGCCTCGGTTGGGGCGTTGATGTTTTGTGGGGGAATTCTGTTTGTGAGTGCGCCGCTGGGACTTTCACGGTGCTTTTGGGCTCTGGGTTCAGGCGAGAGAGCCTGTGAGAGAGTGCTTGAGTGAGAGAGTGTGCTTGAGTGTAAGAGAGAGAGAAACTGCGAGAGAGAAGGCGGCTGCAGCTCGGGCTAGAAGACAGCTGCGGAGCTCCGGACTGAAGCGCTGAGCCAGATTCGGCCCGGAGAGCACGCCAGGCGGCCTTGCTGGAGAGTCGGCAGAGCTTCGCCTGAGAGGATTCACCTTGCTGTGAAAATAATTGCCTGAGCTTTTTCGCACTGCAGGTCACTTCGGAGCATGTCGGAGCTGCGATTTCCTACCGGGATTTGGGCCGGGCGGGAAAACGCGTGATTTCCCTAGGCGAAAATAATTCTGCCTGGGAAAAGCGCGATTTTCGTGGGAGACACGCGTTTCGAGCACCTGGGCGTATATTTTGGTAGGGAAAGTGGGCTATTTAGCTCGCCAAAGCTCTCTTGGGGAAGCCTGATGGATTCAAGGCGGCAAATACTCGGCTAATAAGCGCGCTGGAGAAGCTGAGATTGAAGCAGAGAGCCAGAATCAGCACGGAAAGTAAGCCAGGCAGCTGTTGTTGGCGAGCCCAGGCGCAGTCAGAGAGCCCAGGCGGCCCGAAAGCGAGCAAAAGCAGGCAGAAAAGGCCAGGCCCGGTAGGTAGGCTAAACAGTCGGGCAGGCGCCTGCAACTCGAGCTTGAAGCGCGCTGGAGAGCCCCGGATTGAATTTCTGAGAGAGAAACAATGTTAATTGCAGGCGAGGCGCTGTGCTTCCTCTGCAATAATTCAGCCGCCAGGCGCAGAATCCCAGCCAAGGCGGTACTATAGAGAGCAAAATCGCTGCTGGAAGGCGAAACGCAGGCGAAAACGTGCGGGAAGGCCCAAAAGCAGGCGGAAGGCGAGCAAAGCGGGCTCGAAGCGAAGGCGAACAGTGTAAAAGCAAGGCAAGGCGGCTGCAACTCGGCGAGCAAGCAAGCCAGAGAGCTGAAGTATGAACCAGAGCACCGGATTCAAGGCAGTTACAGCGCTAGGTAGCATAAAGCAGGCAGTCGCAGCATCACTCTCCACCGATTTCCTTCCCGAGCTAGACTTTCAGCGTCCTCCAGGCGAGACCGAAGGCGAACAGAGAGGAAAGCGAGGGCAAATGGAGCCCAGGCGCAGGCGGAAGCTCGAAAAGCAGGCGGAAGGCGAGCAAAACGGGCTCAAAGCGAAGGCGAACAGTGTAAAAGTAAGACAAGGCGACTGCAACTCGGCGAGCAAGGCAGCTCCAGCGCCAAAGTAAGAGCGAGAGCACCAGATTCAAGGCAGTAAGTGCTCCAGGCGGACCCAGCCCGGTCATCAGGCAAGCAAGGACAGCCCAGCAGCAGCCAGAAGAGCAGGCGGAAGACACTGACAGCAAAAGCAGGCGGCGAAAAAGGGCCAAAATAACCACGAACGCCGGAACCAGGTAAAAGCAGTGTCCAGGAAGGGGCTTTCGGTGCTAGCAACCAGACCCTTATAAGTTTATAAAAGGCTATACAGCTGGTATAGCCTAGAGAGGTAGCACACGCGAGTTCCGTCGAAGCCGAAGACCCCTACCTGGCCAGTTCAACTCACATAGGAGGAGGTTTTTTATTTTGCGCCCTTTTTACAGCCAAGGCGGCGACAAGTCCAACAAGGTGCCAGGTTGCATGGTCAAGGCGGCAGTTACTCAGCAAGCAAGGCGGTTCAGAGGTGCTTGTGTGAGCCAGAGTGCCTTACTTCTGCTGTGAGTCACGCTAGGCGGCCCAGGCGGCCCCACTCGGAAGCACAAGGCAGCAGCAACTCGGCCCAGAAGACAGCTAAAGAGACCCGGACAGAGCCAGAAGGCAGCACTCGCGGCAGAAAGCAAGCTAGGCGGACCAGCAAGGCACTTGTTACTCGGTCCAAGCACCCCAAGCACTCAAATAGCCTCCCACAATCGCCCAACAATAATCCCAGAACACGCCCAAAGCAAACAAAAGTCACTCCAAATGACCCCGAAACGGGTCTTGGCGCAATAATTTGGCCACTTTCCCTGCCAGAACCAACACCGAGGACCCCCAAGACCAGACCCACCACCGATTCCCTCCCAGAAGCTGGGGCTGTCCCAGAATGTGGCGCAAAATTTGGACCAAATTCGGTTTGGATTCACTCAGCTAAGACACCGGGGAGCGGAGATGGGGTTCTCACGCATACGGTACCAGTGCTCACATAATTCACCCACTCCCCACTTTAGCCATTATTAGTGTGTTTAATCGAGGTCCCTAAAAACGAAGTCGCTGTGGGGCGCTGCTGGAAAATTTCCAAGGTTACACACACTACAGCCTCCATGTGATATTAGTTTGTGCAAAGCCACAGCTCCCCAGCTTCCATACCCCGCCCAAGAGGATAACTTTCAGCCAAAAGTGACTAACCCCGGACGAGAGGAGCCTGCAGCGAGTGGGAAGATAATGCTTGAGTAACTGCACATATATGGTAAGTGACAGTACCCGGCCAGTACCATTTTGCGCCGTGGAGCGGAGGTGCCGCTGCGGTTGGTGCTGAGATCGCCGTTTTTGTGTGCTTGGGACAGCGGTTTTGCGGTTCTTTTTGGCGGTTTTAGGCGGAAAGTGCTCCCAGAGAGGGTCAGTGTGCGATTTGCGGTAGGGATTTGAGGGTCGAAACCTGGAAACGCGTGTCGGTTTTGATTTCTGGTAGGGAAAGTGAGAAAGATGGAAATTTGTTGTTGTAAAATGGAGCAAGGCGGGCGATAATGTGTGGTGGAGGCGAGCTAGTGGCGGCTGAGTGAGGCAGTGCGTGCTTGTTTGGGCTGAATCGTGCTTGAGGCAGCGAACTGGCCTTGGGTTTGGTTGCTCAGTGCTGGGGTTTTCCCTTACTTTAGTGGATTGTTGCGGGCGAAGTGCGTTCAGAGAGCTCAAACTCTCATTTCTCTACCAGAATTCAAGACCAAAACCTGGAATCGGGTCTGGGTTTTGAATTCTGCTAGGGAAAGTGAGAAAGTGAAAATTATTGAGAAATTTCAAGGGCAGAGAACGGGCAAGGCAACTGAAAGAGAACGAGGAAGGCGAACAAGAGAGGAATCAGAGAGCAAAATGAGCTCAGAGCTGGCTTCAGAGTGCTTCAGGCAGAGAAACTCCCTTGCAGTTTGTTACTTGTTCAAGGCAATTCTGGTCGAAATTCAGATTTCCCTTGCTTTTTGACGATTATCGTCAGAAAGTGCTTCCAGAGAGCCAAAACTCTCATTTTCCTACCAAGATTTGAACTAGGCACCCTGGAATCGGGAGTCGGTTTTGAATTACGCTAGGGAAAGAACAGAAGTGATAAAATCAAGGGCAGAGAACGGGCAAGGCAGAGGAAAGAGAGCGAGGCAAGCGAACAGTAAGGGAATTAGTAGGCAAAGTCAAGGCAGCAAGTGCTTTCAGGAGCTCCAGGCAGCTCAGCCCGCCTTGCTGAGAGCGACTTGCCCGAGGCAGATCCAGTGAATTTTTGAATTTCCCTTGCTTTTTGCTCATTATTCTGAAAACGTGCTTCCAGAGAGCCCAAACTCTCATTTCTCTACCAGGATTTGAAGGTTGAAACCTGGAATCGAGTGTCAGTTTTCATTTTCCCTAGGCAAATTTCAAAAGTGAAAATTACTTGGGCAGAGAACGGGCTAGGCGGGAGAACAAGAGTGAGGAAGGCGAACAAGAGAGGTTTCAGTGGGCAAAGTCGAGCCACCAAGTGCTTTGAGGAGCTTCAGGCAGCAAAACTCCCTTGCCAACACCGACTTGCTCAAGGCAGAACTAGCCGAAATCTAACTTTCCCTTGCTTTTTGGCTACTTTGCTCAGAAAGTGCTTCCAAAGAGCTCAAAGCTCACTTTTCCTACCAGAATTCAAGACCGAAACCTGGAATCGAGGGTCAGTCTTGATTTCTGGTAGAGAAAGTGAGAAAGTTAAAATTACTTGATAAAATTCAAGGCAGAGAGCGGGCAAGGCAGAGGAAAGAGAGCGAAGCAGGAGAATGAAAGAGGAATCAGTGAGCAAAGTGAGCTCAGCGCTTGCTTCAGAGTACTTCAGGCAGAGAAACTCCCTTACGAAGTATGACTTGTCCAAGGAAGAACCAGCCGAAATCCAACTTTCCCTTGCTTTTCGGTCATTTTCTTCAGAAAGTGCTTCCAGAGAGCTCAAACTCTCATTTCCCTACCAGAAATCAAGGACGGCACCCTTAATTCGAGAGTCTGCCTCCATTTTCCCAAGGGAAAGTAAAATAGTGAGAATTCTGCTGCACTAAAACAGAAACCAGGCAGCCGAAAGAGAACTAAGCAGGCGAACAGCAAGCAAACCAGCGAGCAAAACCAAGGCAGCACCCGCCCAAGAGAGCCCCAGGCAGCGAAACTCCCCACACTGCGACCCACTACTCCAAGCAGCGCCGCACCGCAGCCGCTCCCGCCAGGCAGCGAGCCCAGAGCAAGCCCGCCTCCATCCCCCCACCAGAAACGCACACCCAAACCTGCAACCGGGCCTCCACCGCGCATCCCCCCAGCAAAAGCACCTAAGCAAAGACACCAGTTCAGTATTACACAGCAAGGCAGCCAGAATCTGGTTTAGTACTAACAACGCAGTAAAGCTACCTTCAGACCAAGTAGAGTAATATTGGCCGCACGCTGGAGAACTAAAAATAAAATAAACAGTAGCAGCACAGCTAGCAAAAATAGCCAGCAAAAATGAATAATAACACAGAGTGGCACCTCAACTACTTGAATTTACTTATAGCTCACAGTGCACTCGAGCTCCATGGTCTATGGAGAGCGGCGGTTTCGCTTCTATTTCATAAGCAGGTGAAACCATACACACCTGTAGGGGAGATTCTCACTTAGAGGCTGTCAGCCATAACATGCCAAAGGGTGGCTTCAGCCAACTGCTTTGTCAAACAAGGCTGTAAACCAGTGCTTTGATAAAAATGTTCCTCTCGTACTAATCTAGATTACTAGCGGTTCGCGGTCCTCAGTAGGATAAAACTAACCTGTCTCGCGACGGTCTAAACCCAGCTCACGTTCCCTTGCATGGGTGAACAATCCAACACTTTCTGAATGCTGCTTCAGAATGATAGGAAGAGCCGACATCGAAGAATCAAAAAGCCACGTCGCTTTGGTCGCTTGGCGGCCACAAGCCAGTTATCCCTGTGGTAACTTTTCTGTCACCTCCAGATTCATTCCAAGAATCGTAAAGGATCGATAGACCACGCTTTCACGGTTGCATACGCCACTGACGCACGCAATCAGACAAGCTTTTGCTCTTTGGCTCTGCGACAGGTTTCCGTCCTGTCTGAGCTTGTTTTAGGACGCCTGCGTTGCGCTTTAGCAGGCGCGCCGCCCCAGCCAAACTCCCCACCTAGAAATGTCCCCGACAAGCCCCAGGCCAAAGCCGGGCCGGTTACCGGGTTAGCAGAACAATGAGTAGTGTCAGGGTGTTACATGCTGCGGTCGCCCTCCCCTGTACGCTCTACCACCATCACCGTTCTACAATTCCAAGCTGGAGTCAAGCTCAACAGGGTCTTCTTGCCCCGCTGAGGGTTACACTCGCCCGTTCCCGAGTCTGTGGTTTCGCGAAGATACGACCAGGGACAGTAAGAACCTCATTAATCCATTCATGCACGTCCAAAATTACTGGACGAGGCATTTGGCTACCTTAAAAGAGTCATAGTTACTCCCGCCGTTTACCAGAGCTTGAATGACTCTCGTCACGTTGACAGTCATAGCACTGGGCTGGATTCACATCTCGTCAAAACCGGCTGCGGCTATCGAGATGCTATGTTTTAATTATACAGTCGGGTTCTTCTAGTCAGTAGCAGTTCTGAATTGCCCATGGTGCGTTAGAGGCTGCAAAGATCACCCAGCTCACATCTGGCAGGTTGCCCCACTTCGACGCTTCCCCGAGGTCTCAATGCAGCGCCGCCGGCACGAGCATTCAGAGCCACTCTTTATCCCAAGGTTACAGAGCCGATTTGCCGACTTCCCTTGGTCGTGTTATCTTCTCACTAGAGGTTTCTTGCCTAGGAGACCTGATGCGGTTATCAGTACGGTGCCCGCCCGAGTCGCGCAGTCCATTTTGAGGCGTCTCTCGGCCCCGCACGCGTCCGTGTACGCGGACGTATTCTAGCTGCGAAACGTGGCTCTAGAGCTTAGCTCTTCCCCACGCCCTGGAGCATTAAGCCGGTGCGATGGTCCGACCGCGCTGACCGAGAGACCGTGAACTGCGCCGTCCGTTGCCGAATGTGGGCGGGCCTGCAGGGATCTTAGCCTGCTTCCCTTTCGACGCTTAAATGGCCGTGGCCGCGCGCTTAGGTCCGAGTCACCCGCAGACTGTTTCAGTGGCTGCGGAATCCTTCTCCTCTTCAGTGGTCTGCATGCAGATTATTGGCTACTCCAATTAAGATCTGGACTAGTGCGCGCTCCGCCCCCTCTCACGAGAAAGCTTCGACGCCCGCACCACCACGTTCTACCTGGCACGGCGTGCCAGTGGAGTGTAGGTCAGAGGCTGCAGCGCGATCCATTTTCCGAGCGTACTGATTCGGCAGGTGAGTTGTAACCCACTCCTTAGAGGCTTCCGACTTTTATGGCCACCTTCCTGCTGTCTGTATCAGCACACGTCGTTTTTTCTCATGCGCCCCTGTTGCGCACCGTAACTCCACTTAAGGCTGAATCCTCCTTGCCCATCCGGCTTACCCAGAGGGGCCCACTAGCAGTGCATACTCCACCGCGGCGGCTCCTTGCGGAAGACCCGCGATCCCGACTATTCGAAGTTTGAGAGTTGGGGCATACCCGGAGGCCACTTTCCACCAATCATTATCTCTACCTGTCGGAGCTAAATCACTGCTGCTATCCTGAGAGAAATTTCGAACGTAACCAGCTACTTGGAAGTTCGATGAGTCTTTCGCCCCTTTACACAGCTCTGACAAACGATTTGCACGTCAGTATTGCTGCGGACCCCCACCAGCCTTTCGACTGGCTTCATCCTCGCCGTGTAAAGATCACTACCTTTCGGGTTTACATCAGACAACTCTGTACAGGAGCCCCGGTGAACCGGTGCACCCTAACATGGCTGAGTATTTCCGCTTTCGCTGCGCCCTTGCGTTTGCACGCATTGGCTCGCAGTCTAACGTAACTCCTTAATCCGTGTTTCGAGACGGGCGGAAAGCGGCGGCCCTCTAGGAGAGGTTCGGCAGATGCGCTGCCCCGCTTACCCTTCAAAATAATAGTTTCACGTCTTTTAAGCAACCCCTTTGAGTCTACTTTTCACCTTTCACTCACGTTACTCGATACGCTATCGGACTTGGACCTGTATTTGGCCTTGGATGAGGAATACCACCCGTATTCATACTACACTCTCAAGCAGTACTACTACGCCAGCTAGTGCAAGGGGGCCAACCAGAGTTGCACTGTTTGGTCCGGCCGGTTCAACGGCACTTTGCCCCCGCTGCAATGCACGCCCACAACTGGACTTCAGGCCTGGCACGTCCCTGTTCGCTCGCCGCTACTGGGGGAATCTCGCTTTGATTTCTTTTCCTGGGCTTACTGATATGCTTAAGTTCGGCCCGTAGTCTCGTACCGCACAGGTCGCGTGTTGTTCTCTGCAGAAAAAGGGCACGCCGCCCTCCCAGCTGGACCAACTCTGTACGGTGCGCGGCCTCGCGGCCTGAGGTATTCGAGAATTGACAACTCGCATAGGGCTGAGGCTCGTCGCCACAAATTTCGCTCTGTTCTACGCTCTTCGTCGATGTCCAAGCCTAGTGATCCACTATTATCCGTTAGATTTCTGTGTACTTGATATATTTAGTTAGGCTTAAAATTATTTGGCACTAATGATCCGGCTGCAGGTTCCCCTACAGCAGCCTTGTTACGACTTCTCCTTCCTCCAGACATTGGGGTTCGCAGAACTTCGTGCATGCCGCGAGGCGCGCACTCTGGACACCTCACCAAAACATCCAAGTCGGTAGGAGCGACGGGCGGTGTGTACAAAAGACAGGGACATAGTCAGCCCGCGCTAATAACGCAGACCTACAAGACATTCCTCGTTCACGGCGAAAAATTCCAATCTCCGATCCCTACCACGTCGGCGGTTCACACGAATGGCCGGGCCTTCAGGCCGGGCGACGCTGTGCAGCCGACATTGTAGTACGCGTGCGGCCCAGAGTGTCTAAGGGCATCACAGACCTGCTAGAGCAACCACGTTCGTCCTGCTCAACGCAGGCGCTCCCCCCAGGCTGGGGGTGGTTGTCTCGCTCGTTAACGCAATAAGGCAGACAGTTTACACCCCGAACTAGGAGCGGCCATGCACCACCAACTGCCCAATCGCAAAAGAACTCTTAATCTGTTGCTCCGTAAAGCATCTGGGTCTGGTAAGATTTGCGTGTTGAGTCAAATTGAGCCGCAGACTCCACGTCTTGTGGTATCTTTCCGTCAATACCTTCAAGTTTCAATCTTGCAATCATACTTCCCCCAGAACCCGAAACCTTGCGGTTTCCCTTGAGATGCGGACTTCTGAGCCCGCTTCTGAGATGGTATCGTTTAAGGCGTGAAATAAAACGGTTTCTAATCATCGTCTATCCTCACACTTTCGCTCTTGACCAACTGGACAGCGCTTACCGACTGCCTTCGCTGTTGAAAGTCCTTGGTGGATCATCCTATTTCACCTGTCCCCACCAAATACTATCAGTCCCGCGCTGCCATATACTCCGTACCCCCCGTCGCCGGGGAGCAATGTCATTCTTTGCTGTACTGTGCAGCGGTTTCCCTGTAATGAACACTCCGATTTTCTCAAAGTGACACGCTGGGCTAACAACGGCTACGAGCTTTTTAACTGCAACAACGTAAGAGAAAGCTATCAGTGATGGAATTACCGCGGCTGCTGGCACCATGCTCTCCCACTAATTGCGTTCGCGAGGGTGTGTGCGCCTCGCTCAGCTTAATACCGGCCTAAGCCGGCTCAAGATTTTTCGTCACTGCCTCGTACGTTTGTACATTGGGCAATTTCCGCGCCTGCTGCCTCCCTTAGAACTATGAGCCGTCTCTCATGCTCATTCTCCGGAGTCGAACCCTAATTCTCCGTACGCGTGAACTCATAGGATAACCTTTACTTCTCCTACTTAATGATGCGTCAGAAGCTGATCGTGCCTGCCTAACAGTCATTTTTACAACATAAATCAACCCGAGATCGCTCTCACTACCGATGTAACGAAGCACGATTAGTAAGAGAGTTGCCCGTATTAGCCGACTACGAATAAAGCACGAGACATTTCAACTGATTTAATGAGCCGTTCGCAGTTTCACCTGTGTATTAGCTTATACCTGGCATGCATGGCTTAATCCTTAATCTTAGCTTGCCCTTCTGGCAGGTTCAACCAGGTAACCACGTTCTCGCAACGCAGCTCCACTAGCAACCTCCATCCGAACCACGATTCAATCGAATTTCCCTACTGTACAACTTGTCGCAGAAGGTTTCCTCCGCCGGCGGTCTTCCGGCCAGGGCATTTCGTCGCCCATACAGTACGCGGTTTCCTGCCCCAGCGCCCGCCAGCCCAGGTAGCCCGCTTCTTTGTCCGCCCGCGCCTGCAGTTCAAGTCTCCGCAGCCCGGAAGGCGACCCGAGGCCCCGGTTCTCCCTCCTCCGGCCCCAGCCCGGCCCGTTCTCCGCAGGCGTCGGCGATGCTCGGCACTCCCAGGTGCGCCGCGGACAGGCTGCTGCCCTTCCTCCGCGGGTAACCTTCCCCATACAAGGCGTTGAGAGTATCGTTCTTCTCCAGAATTCCCGCTGCACCGCCCGCTCGCCTGCGGACACGTTTCCCTGCTGGGCGCGGCCTCCCGCGCTGCGATTTCGCCCGACAAAATTTTCCTCCGAGAGTCTTCACGTGCCCTCTCATAGCTAATACGCCTTCGTGGCGGACGCCCGTGGCTGCAGGTTGCGGCTCATCGTGTTAATTTGGCCCCACTTTTTAGCTAGGAAATCTGCACTTTACCGAACCTCACACGCGATTCCAGGTTTCGGACCGCGATTTCCCTAGCGGAAAAAATATCTGGTAGGAAAAAATCGCTTTTTCGCGCCCGGGAATTTTCGCGCTAGGAAATTTTCGCTTTTTTCCTACCAGAGGCCGTTTTGGCGAGGGTCTCGCTTGCGAAAAGTGCGAAAAAGCGCGAATTTCATGGGGAGGCCCTCTCCGGAGAGCGTGTCTGATCTTTTTCGCGCTTTTTCATGGGGAGAAATATTTTGACATGCGTTTCCAGGTTTGGGGCTGCGATTTCCGGGCGGGAAAAAACCTGGTAGGAAAAAGTGCGTCCAATTGCGTTTCGAGGGGGTGCTGGTTGCATTCCGGTAGGGAGTCGGTGTTATTTCAAGGGAGGCGAGTTCGGGAGAGGGCCTCGGTTGGGGCGTTGATGTTTTGTGGGGGAATTCTGTTTGTGAGTGCGCCGCTGGGACTTTCACGGTGCTTTTGGGCTCTGGGTTCAGGCGAGAGAGCCTGTGAGAGAGTGCTTGAGTGAGAGAGTGTGCTGGAGTGTAAGAGAGAGAGAAACTGCGAGAGAGAAGGCGGCTGCAGCTCGGGCTAGAAGACAGCTGCGGAGCTCCGGACTGAAGCGCTGAGCCAGATTCGGCCCGGAGAGCACGCCAGGCGGCCTTGCTGGAGAGTCGGCAGAGCTTCGCCTGAGAGGATTCACCTTGCTGTGAAAATAATTGCCTGAGCTTTTTCGCACTGCAGGTCACTTCGGAGCATGTCGGAGCTGCGATTTCCTACCGGGATTTGGGCCGGGCGGGAAAACGCGTGATTTCCCTAGGCGAAAATAATTCTGCCTGGGAAAAGCGCGATTTTCGTGGGAGACACGCGTTTCGAGCACCTGGGCGTATATTTTGGTAGGGAAAGTGGGCTATTTAGCTCGCCAAAGCTCTCTTGGGGAAGCCTGATGGATTCAAGGCGGCAAATACTCGGCTAATAAGCGCGCTGGAGAAGCTGAGATTGAAGCAGAGAGCCAGAATCAGCACGGAAAGTAAGCCAGGCAGCTGTTGTTGGCGAGCCCAGGCGCAGTCAGAGAGCCCAGGCGGCCCGAAAGCGAGCAAAAGCAGGCAGAAAAGGCCAGGCCCGGTAGGTAGGCTAAACAGTCGGGCAGGCGCCCGCAACTCGAGCTTGAAGCGCGCTGGAGAGCCCCGGATTGAATTTCTGAGAGAGAAACAATGTTAATTGCAGGCGAGGCGCTGTGCTTCCTCTGCAATAATTCAGCTGCCAGGCGCAGAATCCCAGCCAAGGCGGTACTATAGAGAGCAAAATCGCTGCTGGAAGGCGAAACGCAGGCGAAAACGTGCGGGAAGGCCCAAAAGCAGGCGGAAGGCGAGCAAAGCGGGCTCGAAGCGAAGGCGAACAGTGTAAAAGCAAGGCAAGGCGGCTGCAACTCGGCGAGCAAGCAAGCCAGAGAGCTGAAGTATGAACCAGAGCACCGGATTCAAGGCAGTTACAGCGCTAGGTAGCATAAAGCAGGCAGTCGCAGCATCACTCTCCACCGATTTCCTTCCCGAGCTAGACTTTCAGCGTCCTCCAGGCGAGACCGAAGGCGAACAGAGAGGAAAGCGAGGGCAAATGGAGCCCAGGCGCAGGCGGAAGCTCGAAAAGCAGGCGGAAGGCGAGCAAAACGGGCTCAAAGCGAAGGCGAACAGTGTAAAAGTAAGACAAGGCGACTGCAACTCGGCGAGCAAGGCAGCTCCAGCGCCAAAGTAAGAGCGAGAGCACCAGATTCAAGGCAGTAAGTGCTCCAGGCGGACCCAGCTCGGTCATCAGGCAAGCAAGGACAGCCCAGCAGCAGCCAGAAGAGCAGGCGGAAGACACTGACAGCAAAAGCAGGCGGCGAAAAAGGGCCAAAATAACCACGAACGCCGGAACCAGGTAAAAGCAGTGTCCAGGAAGGGGCTTTCGGTGCTAGCAACCAGACCCTTATAAGTTTATAAAAGGCTATACAGCTGGTATAGCCTAGAGAGGTAGCACACGCGAGTTCCGTCGAAGCCGAAGACCCCTACCTGGCCAGTTCAACTCACATAGGAGGAGGTTTTTTATTTTGCGCCCTTTTTACAGCCAAGGCGGCGACAAGTCCAACAAGGTGCCAGGTTGCATGGTCAAGGCGGCAGTTACTCAGCAAGCAAGGCGGTTCAGAGGTGCTTGTGTGAGCCAGAGTGCCTTACTTCTGCTGTGAGTCACGCTAGGCGGCCCAGGCGGCCCCACTCGGAAGCACAAGGCAGCAGCAACTCGGCCCAGAAGACAGCTAAAGAGACCCGGACAGAGCCAGAAGGCAGCACTCGCGGCAGAAAGCAAGCTAGGCGGACCAGCAAGGCACTTGTTACTCGGTCCAAGCACCCCAAGCACTCAAATAGCCTCCCACAATCGCCCAACAATAATCCCAGAACACGCCCAAAGCAAACAAAAGTCACTCCAAATGACCCCGAAACGGGTCTTGGCGCAATAATTTGGCCACTTTCCCTGCCAGAACCAACACCGAGGACCCCCAAGACCAGACCCACCACCGATTCCCTCCCAGAAGCTGGGGCTGTCCCAGAATTTGGCGCAAAATTTGGACCAAATTCGGTTTGGATTCACTCAGCTAAGACACCGGGGAGCGGAGATGGGGTTCTCACGCATACGGTACCAGTGCTTACATAATTCACCCACTCCCCACTTTAGCCATTATTAGTGTGTTTAATCGAGGTCCCTAAAAACGAAGTCGCTGTGGGGCGCTGCTGGAAAATTTCCAAGGTTACACACACTACAGCCTCCATGTGATATTAGTTTGTGCAAAGCCACAGCTCCCCAGCTTCCATACCCCGCCCAAGAGGATAACTTTCAGCCAAAAGTGACTAACCCCGGACGAGAGGAGCCTGCAGCGAGTGGGAAGATAATGCTTGAGTAACTGCACATATATGGTAAGTGACAGTACCCGGCCAGTACCATTTTGCGCCGTGGAGCGGAGGTGCCGCTGCGGTTGGTGCTGAGATCGCCGTTTTTGTGTGCTTGGGACAGCGGTTTTGCGGTTCTTTTTGGCGGTTTTAGGCGGAAAGTGCTCCCAGAGAGGGTCAGTGTGCGATTTGCGGTAGGGATTTGAGGGTCGAAACCTGGAAACGCGTGTCGGTTTTGATTTCTGGTAGGGAAAGTGAGAAAGATGGAAATTTGTTGTTGTAAAATGGAGCAAGGCGGGCGATAATGTGTGGTGGAGGCGAGCTAGTGGCGGCTGAGTGAGGCAGTGCGTGCTTGTTTGGGCTGAATCGTGCTTGAGGCAGCGAACTGGCCTTGGGTTTGGTTGCTCAGTGCTGGGGTTTTCCCTTACTTTAGTGGATTGTTGCGGGCGAAGTGCGTTCAGAGAGCTCAAACTCTCATTTCTCTACCAGAATTCAAGACCAAAACCTGGAATCGGGTCTGGGTTTTGAATTCTGCTAGGGAAAGTGAGAAAGTGAAAATTATTGAGAAATTTCAAGGGCAGAGAACGGGCAAGGCAACTGAAAGAGAACGAGGAAGGCGAACAAGAGAGGAATCAGAGAGCAAAATGAGCTCAGAGCTTGCTTCAGAGTGCTTCAGGCAGAGAAACTCCCTTGCAGTTTGTTACTTGTTCAAGGCAATTCTGGTCGAAATTCAGATTTCCCTTGCTTTTTGACGATTATCGTCAGAAAGTGCTTCCAGAGAGCCAAAACTCTCATTTTCCTACCAAGATTTGAACTAGGCACCCTGGAATCGGGAGTCGGTTTTGAATTCCGCTAGGGAAAGAACAGAAGTGATAAAATCAAGGGCAGAGAACGGGCAAGGCAGAGGAAAGAGAGCGAGGCAAGCGAACAGTAAGGGAATTAGTAGGCAAAGTCAAGGCAGCAAGTGCTTTCAGGGGCTCCAGGCAGCTCAGCCCGCCTTGCTGAGAGCGACTTGCCCGAGGCAGATCCAGTGAATTTTTGAATTTCCCTTGCTTTTTGCTCATTATTCTGAAAACGTGCTTCCAGAGAGCCCAAACTCTCATTTCTCTACCAGGATTTGAAGGTTGAAACCTGGAATCGAGTGTCAGTTTTCATTTTCCCTAGGCAAATTTCAAAAGTGAAAATTACTTGGGCAGAGAACGGGCTAGGCGGGAGAACAAGAGTGAGGAAGGCGAACAAGAGAGGTTTCAGTGGGCAAAGTCGAGCCACCAAGTGCTTTGAGGAGCTTCAGGCAGCAAAACTCCCTTGCCAACACCGACTTGCTCAAGGCAGAACTAGCCGAAATCTAACTTTCCCTTGCTTTTTGGCTACTTTGCTCAGAAAGTGCTTCCAAAGAGCTCAAAGCTCACTTTTCCTACCAGAATTCAAGACCGAAACCTGGAATCGAGGGTCAGTCTTGATTTCTGGTAGAGAAAGTGAGAAAGTTAAAATTACTTGATAAAATTCAAGGCAGAGAGCGGGCAAGGCAGAGGAAAGAGAGCGAAGCAGGAGAATGAAAGAGGAATCAGTGAGCAAAGTGAGCTCAGAGCTTGCTTCAGAGTACTTCAGGCAGAGAAACTCCCTTACGAAGTATGACTTGTCCAAGGAAGAACCAGCCGAAATCCAACTTTCCCTTGCTTTTCGGTCATTTTCTTCAGAAAGTGCTTCCAGAGAGCTCAAACTCTCATTTCCCTACCAGAAATCAAGGACGGCACCCTTAATTCGAGAGTCTGCCTCCATTTTCCCAAGGGAAAGTAAAATAGTGAGAATTCTGCTGCACTAAAACAGAAACCAGGCAGCCGAAAGAGAACTAAGCAGGCGAACAGCAAGCAAACCAGCGAGCAAAACCAAGGCAGCACCCGCCCAAGAGAGCCCCAGGCAGCGAAACTCCCCACACTGCGACCCACTACTCCAAGCAGCGCCGCACCGCAGCCGCTCCCGCCAGGCAGCGAGCCCAGAGCAAGCCCGCCTCCATCCCCCCACCAGAAACGCACACCCAAACCTGCAACCGGGCCTCCACCGCGCATCCCCCCAGCAAAAGCACCTAAGCAAAGACACCAGTTCAGTATTACACAGCAAGGCCGAAACCAAGGAAAAAGGCATACAGAACGAGAGACTACTGTAAAGTGCTTAACCGGTACCTAGCCGAGAGCTTGCAGTACACAATACATGAGACTAGGCGCCCGCAAATCTATTAATACTGCAGCTGCCGACGTGGCTCAGAGGGAAGCACGTCTGCTCAACGAGGCCGCGGCCCCAGGTTCGAATCCGGGTTTTGCAGCGCACTTTTACTCCCACTGTTACTGCCCATGGATCCAGGAAAAATCAATATGCTAGGCTGGCCGAGTCGGTAGCGCAGAGGGTTTCCGACCAAGACCCCCGGCTTCAAATCTGGCAGAGACCAAATTTCTTTGTGCCTTTTTAGCTCCCAGCGCGGTCCTTGGGCGCAATATTTATGCACACATATTCACGTATATGCACGTAAAATGCCAAGGCGGCCAGCACTCAAGACCCAAGGCTCGGCCAGGCGCTCACTCACCACCAGAGGCTCCAGCACGGACAATATCACCAGGAAGGCAGGCGAGCCGAGCACCCGCAGAGCACTCCAGGCGGACCAGAGCAGCTACCAGAGCAATAATATGAGATCCAATCACCGTCCAGGCAGCCCAAAAATAAATAATTTATACCCCAGGCAACACCCAAACGTAAGGCAAAATTCCACCAAGGTCAAGGAAAAATCACACCAGGTCACTCCAAATCGGTCTTGGCGCAATTATTTCGCCACTTTCCCTACCAGAAGCTACTTCATGTAACCTCCGCGCGAATTGCGCCTTCAATTCTCTACCAGAAGTCACGCCTGTCCCAGAATTTGGCGCAAAATTTACCTCAAATTTGATTTCGATTCACTCAGAGCAGCTAGAAGGGAGTGGAGTTGGGGAAAACCCGCATCTGCCCACAGTACACACATATTTGCACCACTCCCCTATATTTTCTATTAATTTTAAAACTGCAAGGGGAGCTAAAAATGAAGTCGCTGCACAGACCAGCTGGAAAAATTCCGACCTTACACACGACATAGCCTCAATGTAGAATTAATAATTGTATATCCACCGCTATCCAGCTTCCAGACTCCGCCCAAGAAGTTAACTTTCAGCCAATTGTGACAAACCCTTGGCCTTACTACCCTCTCTCAAAGTCCAACAAATCGCTTGACTATGTGCAGATATGCAAAATCTGCCAATATCCAGAGAGTACCAAGTCCCGCACCTCGAAGTTGGGAAATATTATCTGTGGGCCAAGATCCCGAAATCCGGAGCTTCAGGGAGGCAGATTTCCCCATGATTTTGAGGATTTCTCGTAAAATACGCGATTAGAGCGGGTCAGGTCCAGATTTCCGGTAGGAAAATGAAAGTCCAAACCTGGAATCGAGTGTCCTCCGTGTTTACAGTAGGAAAAATATCGAAAGCGGAATTGATTAATTTATTTTTGACCGGGATCATATTTTGAAAATTCCAAGGCGGCAATTATGTTGGGACCAAGCAACGGAATGAAACTTTGAGCAAGCAAATACGTCAAGTCGCGTGCTAATATGCTTGCCAGGCGGTGAAATCCGAAGGTCCAAGATGGTCGCCCAGCATTTCTCCTTGCTTTCCCTACAAATTGCTACCAAAAGCACGATCAGAGAGAGCGAAGTCCAAATTCCCTACCAGAAAAGTAAGCCCGACCCTCCAAAACAGACCCTCCTCCGTGTTTACAGTTGGAAATCTGCACTTCTCAAAATGTTGTCCCTCAAAAGCAAGCGAAAAGCGAACTAGGCGGCCAAAAGCAAGGCCCAGAGGCAAAAGCAAGGGAGGAAAACTAGTTGGTACCTAATTCCAACCCGGAATCTAGACACCAGGCAGCGAAAACGCGAGTTCCAACTTGCACATTCCCTACTGAAGTTCCAAAAGTTAACATGAATCTCGACAAGGCGCAGATATCTCGAGATGCAGCGAAGATAGAATTTTCTAATATTCACCAAAATACTCACAATAAGGCAGCATTTACCGTAGACCAATGTCATTACTTTCACTCCAATCGACCCTCCAAAAATGCCCAGGCGCCGTTATCTCGACAACCAGACCACTTAGAGAGCTCCAATATGGCCCAAAATCCACCAAATTAAAATCTAAGTAACATAGACCCAACTCACTTTTGCCTCAAACTTTCATGTAAACACACTAAAATTATTAAAAACCACCAAACTACCCCACACAGCGCCAAAACCAATAGTCCCAAAATTACAATAAATCACACTATAAAAAGTATGTGACCGAATCTTAAAAACGATTTAATGAGAACTATTGCAGCCGCGCCATCCCCAGCAACTTACCAGATCCACTCCATTTCAGCCTCCACAAATGCCCAGGCTCCAAATATACGGCCCACAGGCATCCTACAAGGCTCCCAGTATGACCAAACTGACCCAAATTAAAATTCCCACCACTTAGGTCTCGACGCTAAATCTCGACATCGGATTCGGTTCCAAGCACTTTCCTTCCACAAAACAGCAACATACGGCCCCAGTACACCTCCTGATTTTTCCCAGAAACGACCCAAAAATCACGGGTACAAATTAGATGTGCCCAGAAGCCGGACTCAAATCCAGTTCAGTGAACCGAATTTTTACAGTTATCACTATCATAATAAGCCCTACACTTTTCAGACAAAGTCAAAAAGACCCCAGTTGACAATGTACAGTTTGAAGGCGTTCACCTGTACTTTTGCATATCCCGACAGAGCTCCTTCTATCTTTGGCCGGTGATACAACGACGCTTTTCCGGGAATCCACAGAAATACCACAATACCGATTTTAGCCCACCATGTTACCACACACTCCAATTTACAAAAGTGTTTAAACAAAATAAAAGATACTTTCGGATAACAGCAAAGGCAACAATAACTCGCGAACCAGGCAAGCTAGAGAGCCCCGGATTTAACCAAAAGAACCAATAGCAGCTAATCAGCAAAACAGTCCTACCACCCGAATTACTTTCCACACCCAACACTGTTTTAATCATATATTCACACTCCACAATTACAACAACTCCGGCAGTTAATTCGCGGCGTTAAAAATAAACCATTTCAATATCCATTTATAGCTATATAGCAGTACCCCACGTATATTTTAATGCATTTATACACCACCATTACCACCATACCCACACTATCCCACTTTCAATACTAACTCACAGCCACAGGCCCCAGCACCACCCACACCAGGCCGTAGCAGTCCCAGGAGGCCCTAGTTCCCAGCAGGGCAGGCGTACCGGGGGCATGCAGGTGGAGCAGGAGTAGTACCAGGTGGAGGGAGAGGAGACACCACCACCACACGACCACCTATGGTTGGGGAATCCAGGTGTCATGTGGTGATGGTTGGGTGTGAGGGTGTGACGGTGATCCATGAGTGAAGGTAGTACTGGAGGGAAGAGAGAGTCATGGTGATGGGGGAGGAAAGAGAGAGTCATGGTGATGGGGGAGGGAAGAGAGAGTCATGGTGATGGTGGAGGGACGAAAGGGTGGGAGTGATGGAGGGACGAAAGTGATGGTGATGAGGGTAAGAGTCAAGTGGGAATGAAATACTATGGTACTAGGAATGGAATATAGAGAATAGAAAGTAATAGAGGTAATAGAAAGAAATAGAAATAAGGTAAGAAGTATTAAAATAATAATCAAAAACGAAATGGTGTTTCGGGTAAAGGACAAGACCCAGGCATGGGATAGAGGCCCCAGGCTGCACCTGGTGTACGGGAAAGTGATTTAAGACTGATAATATATGTATGTGCATAATAGTCAAGGGAATGCTGAATTACATGATGTACATGCATACCACCACCCCCAAAGCTCACACTTTGCATTTATTCTTCTCTAACGCACCTATATACTATTTAAACCCAAAAAAGTAATTTCCGCACATCTCTATCTCCTCAAAGCACTATTCCCACCCTCCGGCACATTTCTACATTATTTCACTTTATCCCATCTAATAGCTTCCGCACCGCGAATATTTTCGTTTTATATACCACCATAGCACAATACCATTTTTCTCACCACAATTATTAAATATTTATTTTAAACGCAAGATCGAGAATCGCAATTGCATACTTATTACAGCTAAATAGCCATTCGCATAATTTGCACATATTCATCCACTCCACTAATGAAAGACTGTAGCACAAATGGCAACTTGAACCTGAAAAATTGAACTTGACCTGAAATTCGCTTTACAGAGCACTCTAGGTGTACTTTCCCAGTATTTAGAAATTATATGCTCTGCCTGAGCACCCGAAGATTACACAGTATAAATGAGAACTTTCCGATGATGGTCTGTATTTGGAGCCACTTGGGGTAATGCCAGCAATTTAGTTCTGATGGCAACAGAGCGCCGAATTTCCAGGCAGATTTGCTTTTCAAGTTGAAATGAATGATGATTTGGTAAAATTCTATGTCCCAACGAAATTTTTTGCAATTCAGTGATTTTACTGTGTTATATTGATATAGCGAGCTTTAAACCGAATTACGCTTTGAAGCTGAAATCATTTCGTAGTTTTCTAAGCTGTTTTACTAATCGCAAGTTTATATTTATGCATAGCGTACTTATCACACTTAATTGACGTGTGTATTTTAACAGATTGGTCACAGATAATATAGATTCCAATAATTGAGTTATATTAAATTTTTGGGTCAAGTTTGATTCCACGAATTCTATTTCAAAAACCAATTCAATGTTCATTATTTAATCACTTTATTTGTGATTGAATAATTTACACGTTTCTTAAGCCATTTCACGTGATTGCTTTTAATTTACTAATTTACAGAACATCAAACCAACTTACTATTTGCATTGTTGTTGCTAAAATGATCAAATCAAATTTAGTTTGTATTTAAATCAGTTTAATTATAGCATGTAGACTCATGTATGAACAATTAATAAGATTTAGCTTATAAACGCAGCAATTTTACGATTGTTTGTTTCATGTCTATTTTTACAACCAACAGCTTTTGTGCCTCTGTACACATGAACTCAGTCTGATGGTCTACGAAATTGTTCTTACATGTCACCACAGTTTATAGTTGTGGCCGTGCTGTTCATCGCCAACTCTTGGACACGCTGTCTGTATCAAGTTGATTTACTTATTAAAATGAACTTCCCTGAATTATCTTTTGATAACCATAGCGCAAGGCACAACAAGCACATTCAGATCACAACATCCATGGCTTATTCAGTTGCACTTTCTTTGAGGAATGGAAATATCTTTTGCTTGAAAAGTTGTACTCAGGTCACTGGCCACTTCTTACAAATGAAGACGACCGACGCCAGCAGAAAGAGCCTGCAGCACCGCTTATGCAAGTGAGAACGGAAAGGGAAAGTACGGCGTGCTTCGGGCAGACGAGCGCTGTAGACGCACAAGTTTCAGCCAGTGCTATTATGAAACTCGAAGACAAAGCAGTTACACGAAGTACAAGCAGTTCGAAGTATAATCGCACTTATCTGACCAGTGGACATGAGTGCGTGTACGTGGAAACAAATGAGACCCAGAAGAGCTTTGACGATAAAGTCCAGTGAAAAGACAAGTGAGTTCCGTTTTTAAGACTTCCAGCAGACGAGTGAGCACTCATGTATTCATTTATCATAGTCGATTCCTGTTAGCCAGCTCGTTCCCGAAGTCTACAAGAAGTTTAGCTTTCTTTCCAAAAATCCAGCGGTCGAAGCAGACCAAAACAGTGAAATATTTTTCAAGTTTCGTGAAATCGACTTGGAACCAGTTTCGCCGATACTCGCGGGTCCTACTTACCACAGCCAGAGCCATCCATCCCGAAAGTTAATCGCTCTAACCTGCTTTCCGAGTAAAGTTGTTCGAGTTTCATTTTATGACAATTATATAAATGTGTAATTATTACATATTACAAGCGTTTCTCTCATACCACTTCTTACAAATGAAGACGACCGACGCCAGCAGAAAGAGACTGCAGCACCGCTTATACTAGTGAGAACGGAAAGGGAAAGTGCGGCGTGCTTCGGGCAGACGAGTGCTGTAGGCGCGTTAGTTCCAGCCGTCAAGCTTATGAGACTCGAAGACAAAGCACATTACACGAAGTACAAGCAGTTCGAAGTATAATCGCACTTATCTGACTAGTGGCCATGAGTGCGTGCATATGGAAACAAATGAGACCCAGAAGAGCTTTGACGATAAAGTCCAGTGAAAAGACAAGTGAGTTCCGTTTTTAAGACTTCCAGCAGACGAGTGAGCACTCATGTATTCATTTATCATAGTCGATTCCTGTTAGCCAGCTCGTTCCCGAAGTCTACAAGAAGTTTAGCTTTCTATCCAGAAATCCAGCGGTCGAAGCAGACCAAAACAGTGAAATACTTTTCCAGTTTCGTGAAGTCGACTTGGAACCAGTTTCGCCGATACTCGCGGGTCCTACTTACCACAGCCAGAGCCATCCATCCCGAAAGTTAATCGCTCTAACCTGCTTTCCGAGTAAAGTTGTTCGAGTTTCATTTTATGACAATTATATAAATGTGTAATTATTACATATTACAAGCGTTTCTCACATACCACTTCTTACAAATGAAGACGACAAATGCCAGCAGAAAGAGCCTGCAGCACCGCATATACTAGTGAGAATGGAATGGGAAAGTACGGCGTGCTTCGGGCAGACGAGTGCTGTAGGCGCGTTAGTTCCAGCCGTCAAGCTTATGAGACTCGAAGACAAAGCACATTACACGAAGTGCATGAAGTTCAAAGCAAAGTCTCGCGAACCTGACTAGCGGCCATGAGTGCGTGTACGTGGAAACAAATGAGACCCAGAAGAGCTTTTACGATAAAGTCCAGTGAAAAGACAAGTGAGTTCCATTTCTAAGACTTCCAGCAGACGAGTGAGCACTCATATATTCATTTATCATAATCGATTTGTGTTAGCCAGCTCGTTCCCGAAGTCTTCAAGAAGTTTAGCTTTCTTTCCAAAAATCCAGCGGTCGAAGCAGACCAAAATAGTGAAATATTTTTCAAGTTTCGTGAAATCGACTTGGAACCAGTTTCGCCGATACTCGCGGGTCACACTTACCACAGCCAGAGCTATCCATCCCGAAAGTTAATCGCTCTGAGCTGCTCTCTGAGTAAAGTTGTTCGAGTTTCATTTTCTGACAATTATATAAATGTGTATTTATTACATATTACAAGCGTTTCTCACATACCACTTCTTACAAATGAAGACGACAAATGCCAGCAGAAAGAGCCTGCAGCACCGCATATACTAGTGAGAATGGAATGGGAAAGTACGGCGTGCTTCGGGCAGACGAGTGCTGTAGGCGCGTTAGTTCCAGCCGTCAAGCTTATGAGACTCGAAGACAAAGCACATTACACGAAGTGCATGAAGTTCAAAGCAAAGTCTCGCGAACCTGACTAGCGGCCATGAATGCGTGCATATGGAAACAAATGAGACCCAGAAGAGCTTTTACGATAAAGTCCAGTGAAAAGACAAGTGAGTTCCGTTTCTAAGACTTCCAGCAGACGAGTGAGCACTCATATATTCATTTATCATAATCGATTTGTGTTAGCCAGCTCGTTCCCGAAGTCTTCAAGAAGTTTAGCTTTCTTTCCAAAAATCCAGCGGTCGAAGCAGACCAAAATAGTGAAATATTTTTCAAGTTTCGTGAAATCGACTTGGAACCAGTTTCGCCGATACTCGCGGGTCACACTTACCACAGCCAGAGCTATCCATCCCGAAAGTTAATCGCTCTGAGCTGCTCTCTGAGTAAAGTTGTTCGAGTTTCATTTTCTGACAATTATATAAATGTGTATTTATTACATATTACAAGCGTTTCTCACATACCACTTCTTACAAATGAAGACGACAAATGCCAGCAGAAAGAGCCTGCAGCACCGCATACTAGTGAGAATGGAATGGGAAAGTACGGCGTGCTTCGGGCAGACGAGTGCTGTAGGCGCGTTAGTTTCAGCCGTCAAGCTTATGAGACTCGAAGACAAAGCACATTACACGAAGTGCATGAAGTTCAAAGCAAAGTCTCGCGAACCTGACTAGTGGCCATGAGTGCGTGCATATGGAAACAAATGAGACCCAGAAGAGCTTTGACGATAAAGTCCAGTGAAAAGACAAGTGAGTTCCGTTTCTAAGACTTCCAGCAGACGAGTGAGCACTCATATATTCATTTATCATAGTCGATTCGTGTTAGCCAGCTCGTTCCCGAAGTCTTCGAGAAGTTTAGCTTTCTTTCCAAAAATCCAGCGGTCGAAGCAGACCAAAATAGTGAAATATTTTTCCAGTTTCTCGAAGTCGACTTGGAACCAGTTTCTCTGATACTCGCGGGTCCTACTTACCACAGCCAGAGCTATCCAACCCGAAAGCGAATCGCTCTGAGCTGCTCTCTGAGTAAAGTTGTTCGAGTTTCATTTTCTGACAATTATATAAATGTGTATTTATTACATATTACAAGCGTTTCTCACATACCACTTCTTACAAATGAAGACGACAAACGCCAGCAGAAAGAGCCTGCAGCACCGCTTATACTAGTGAGAATGGAAAGGGAAAGTACGGCGTGCTTCGGGCAGACGAGTGCTGTAGGCGCGTTAGTTCCAGCCGTCAAGCTTATGAGACTCGAAGACAAAGCACATTACACGAAGTGCATGAAGTTCAAAGCAAAGTCTCGCGAACCTGACTAGTGGCCATGAGTGCGTGCATATGGAAACAAATGAGACCCAGAAGAGCTTTGACGATAAAGTCCAGTGAAAAGACAAGTGAGTTCCGTTTCTAAGACTTCCAGCAGACGAGTGAGCACTCATATATTCATTTATCATAATCGATTCGTGTTAGCCAGCTCGTTCCCGAAGTCTTCAAGAAGTTTAGCTTTCTTTCCAAAAATCCAGCGGTCGAAGCAGACCAAAATAGTGAAATATTTTTCAAGTTTCTTGAAATCGACTTGGAACCAGTTTCTCCGATACTCGCGGGTCCTACTTACCACAGCCAGAGCTATCCAACCCGAAAGTTAATCGCTCTGAGCTGCTCTCTGAGTAAAGTTGTTCGAGTTTCATTTTCTGACAATTATATAAATGTGTATTTATTACATATTACAAGCGTTTCTCACATACCACTTCTTACAAATGAAGACGACAAATGCCAGCAGAAAGAGCCTGCAGCACCGCATATACTAGTGAGAACGGAAAGGGAAAGTACGGCGTGCTTCGGGCAGACGAGTGCTGTAGGCGTTAGCGTCAAGCTTATGAGACTCGAAGACAAAGCACATTACACGAAGTGCATGAAGTTCAAAGCAAAGTCTCGCGAACCTGACTAGCGGCCATGAATGCGTGCATATGGAAACAAATGAGACCCAGAAGAGCTTTTACGATAAAGTCCAGTGAAAAGACAAGTGAGTTCCGTTTCTAAGACTTCCAGCAGACGAGTGAGCACTCATATATTCATTTATCATAATCGATTCGTGTTAGCCAGCTCGTTCCCGAAGTCTTCAAGAAGTTTAGCTTTCTTTCCAAAAATCCAGCGGTCGAAGCAGACCAAAATAGTGAAATATTTTTCAAGTTTCGTGAAATCGACTTGGAACCAGTTTCTCTGATACTCGCGGGTCCTACTTACCACAGCCAGAGCTATCCAACCCGAAAGTTAATCGCTCTGAGCTGCTCTCTGAGTAAAGTTGTTCGAGTTTCATTTTCTGACAATTATATAAATGTGTATTTATTACATATTACAAGCGTTTCTCACATACCACTTCTTACAAATGAAGACGACAAATGCCAGCAGAAAGAGCCTGCAGCACCGCATATACTAGTGAGAATGGAATGGGAAAGTACGGCGTGCTTCGGGCAGACGAGTGCTGTAGGCGCGTTAGTTCCAGCCGTCAAGCTTATGAGACTCGAAGACAAAGCACATTACACGAAGTGCATGAAGTTCAAAGCAAAGTCTCGCGAACCTGACTAGCGGCCATGAGTGCGTGTACGTGGAAACAAATGAGACCCAGAAGAGCTTTTACGATAAAGTCCAGTGAAAAGACAAGTGAGTTCCGTTTCTAAGACTTCCAGCAGACGAGTGAGCACTCATATATTCATTTATCATAATCGATTCGTGTTAGCCAGCTCGTTCCTATTGACTTCAAGAAGTTTAGCTTTCTTTCCAAAAATCCAGCGGTCGAAGCAGACCAAAATAGTGAAATATTTTTCAAGTTTCATGAAATCGACTTGGAACCAGTTTCGCCGATACTCGCGGGTCACACTTACCACAGCCAGAGCTATCCATCCCGAAAGTTAATCGCTCTGAGCTGCTCTCTGAGTAAAGTTGTTCGAGTTTCATTTTCTGACAGTTATATAAATGTGTGTATTTATTACATATTACAAGCGTTTCTCACATACCACTTCTTACAAATGAAGACGACAAATGCCAGCAGAAAGAGCCTGCAGCACCGCATATACTAGTGAGAATGGAATGGGAAAGTACGGCGTGCTTCGGGCAGACGAGTGCTGTAGGCGCGTTAGTTCCAGCCGTCAAGCTTATGAGACTCGAAGACAAAGCACATTACACGAAGTGCATGAAGTTCAAAGCAAAGTCTCGCGAACCTGACTAGCGGCCATGAATGCGTGCATATGGAAACAAATGAGACCCAGAAGAGCTTTTACGATAAAGTCCAGTGAAAAGACAAGTGAGTTCCGTTTCTAAGACTTCCAGCAGACGAGTGAGCACTCATATATTCATTTATCATAATCGATTTGTGTTAGCCAGCTCGTTCCCGAAGTCTTCAAGAAGTTTAGCTTTCTTTCCAAAAATCCAGCGGTCGAAGCAGACCAAAATAGTGAAATATTTTTCAAGTTTCGTGAAATCGACTTGGAACCAGTTTCGCCGATACTCGCGGGTCACACTTACCACAGCCAGAGCTATCCATCCCGAAAGTTAATCGCTCTGAGCTGCTCTCTGAGTAAAGTTGTTCGAGTTTCATTTTCTGACAGTTATATAAATGTGTGTATTTATTACATATTACAAGCGTTTCTCACATACCACTTCTTACAAATGAAGACGACCAACGCCAGCAGAAAGAGCCTGCAGCACCGCATATACTAGTGAGAATGGAATGGGAAAGTACGGCGTGCTTCGGGCAGACGAGTGCTGTAGGCGCGTTAGTTTCAACCGTCAAGCTTATGAGACTCGAAGACAAAGCACATTACACGAAGTGCATGAAGTTCAAAGCAAAGTCTCGCGAACCTGACTAGCGGCCATGAATGCGTGCATATGGAAACAAATGAGACCCAGAAGAGCTTTTACGATAAAGTCCAGTGAAAAGACAAGTGAGTTCCGTTTCTAAGACTTCCAGCAGACGAGTGAGCACTCATATATTCATTTATCATAATCGATTCGTGTTAGCCAGCTCGTTCCTATTGACTTCAAGAAGTTTAGCTTTCTATCCAGAAATCCAGCGGTCGAAGCAGACCAAAATAGTGAAATATTTTTCAAGTTTCGTGAAATCGACTTGGAACCAGTTTCGCCGATACTCGCGGGTCACACTTACCACAGCCAGAGCTATCCATCCCGAAAGTTAATCGCTCTGAGCTGCTCTCTGAGTAAAGTTGTTCGAGTTTCATTTTCTGACAATTATATAAATGTGTATTTATTACATATTACAAGCGTTTCTCACATACCACTTCTTACAAATGAAGACGACAAATGCCAGCAGAAAGAGCCTGCAGCACCGCATATACTAGTGAGAATGGAATGGGAAAGTACGGCGTGCTTCGGGCAGACGAGTGCTGTAGGCGCGTTAGTTCCAGCCGTCAAGCTTATGAGACTCGAAGACAAAGCACATTACACGAAGTGCATGAAGTTCAAAGCAAAGTCTCGCGAACCTGACTAGCGGCCATGAATGCGTGCATATGGAAACAAATGAGACCCAGAAGAGCTTTTACGATAAAGTCCAGTGAAAAGACAAGTGAGTTCCATTTCTAAGACTTCCAGCAGACGAGTGAGCACTCATATATTCATTTATCATAATCGATTCGTGTTAGCCAGCTCGTTCCTATTGACTTCAAGAAGTTTAGCTTTCTTTCCAAAAATCCAGCGGTCGAAGCAGACCAAAATAGTGAAATATTTTTCAAGTTTCGTGAAATCGACTTGGAACCAGTTTCGCCGATACTCGCGGGTCACACTTACCACAGCCAGAGCTATCCAACCCGAAAGTTAATCGCTCTGAGCTGCTCTCTGAGTAAAGTTGTTCGAGTTTCATTTTCTGACAATTATATAAATGTGTATTTATTACATATTACAAGCGTTTCTCTCATACCACTTCTTACAAATGAAGACGACCAACGCCAGCAGAAAGAGCCTGCAGCGACTCCTATACTAGTGAGAACGGAATGGGAAAGTACGGCGTGCTTCGGGCAGACGAGTGCTGTAGGCGCGTTAGTTCCAGCCGTCAAGCTTATGAGACTCGAAGACAAAGCAGTTACACGAAGTACAAGCAGTTCGAAGTATAATCGCACTTATCTGACTAGTGGCCATGAGTGCGTGCATATGGAAACAAATGAGACCCAGAAGAGCTTTGACGATAAAGTCCAGTGAAAAGACAAGTGAGTTCCGTTTCAAAGACTTCCAGCAGGCCAGATAGTACTTATATATTCATTTATCATAATCGATTTGTGTTAGCCAGCTCGTTCCCGAAGTATTCGAGAAGTTTAGCTTTCTATCCAAAAATCCAGCGGTCGAAGCAGACGAAAATAGTGAAATATTTTTCAAGTTTCATGAAATCGACTTGGAACCAGTTTCGCCGATACTCGCGGGTCACACTTACCACAGCCAGAGCTATCCATCCCGAAAGTTAATCGCTCTGAGCTGCTCTCTGAGTAAAGTTGTTCGAGTTTCATTTTCTGACAATTATATAAATGTGTATTTATTACATATTACAAGCGTTTCTCACATACCACTTCTTACAAATGAAGACGACAAATGCCAGCAGAAAGAGCCTGCAGCACCGCATATACTAGTGAGAATGGAATGGGAAAGTACGCCGTGCTTCGGGCAGACGAGTGCTGTAGGCGCGTTAGTTCCAGCCGTCAAGCTTATGAGACTCGAAGACAAAGCAGTTCACACGAAGTACAAGCAGTTCGAAGTATAATCGCACTTATCTGACTAGTGGACGTGAGTGCGTGCATATGGAAGCGAATGAGACCCAGAAGAGCTTTGACGATAAAGTCCAAAGAAAAGACAAGTGAGTTCCGTTTCAAAGACTTCCAGCAGGCCAGATAGTACTTATATATTCATTTATCATAGTCGATTCGTGTTATCCAGCTCGTTCCCGAAGTCTTCGAGGAGTTTAGCTATCTTTCCAAAAATCCAGCGGTCGAAGCAGACGAAAACAGTGAAACATTATTCATTCCTATAAATATTCATTCCTAAAGGAAGTTTAGCTTGCCCGGTAAAGACTGTTTCTCTGATTTAATCATTTTCAGAGTCGAGCTGTGTTAACCAACTCGTTTTAAATTCAAATATTCGTTTATAATTCAAATATTATCGTTCAATTTCTAAGTTCACGACTCCCTTTCATTTATGATTCAGTTTATTTATGAATTGCCGTTAGCAAGTTTTAATCCACTGGAACGAATTGTGAATGAATCCGAAGATGTTGAGTTTAATCCAAAAACGAACGAGCTGCATTTTTAAGTTCATATGTATTTTATAGTATAACTTTTCTAACTTATATTCTAACTTATATAGTATAACTTTTCAATAGATAGATAGATAGGAGTGTAACGGAAGTGATTAAATTTTATGATGCATTAAAAAATGTGGCAGAATTTGGCCAATTTTACCATAAAATAATACAAATACAGTTCGATTCAGTTTGTTGTTCAAGAGAGTTATATTCTATCAAATTATTATTTGCAAACATGAAAACGGTAAAACCTAAACTGTTCAGTGATTAATAAGCTGGGCAAAATGAAGGCTCAGCTTCATAATAGTTGAATTTAGCTGCAAATAATAACGCAGAATTCATTAAATCAGTGCTCAATAAAGTTTATGAATATAAAATAGGTAGGTACTGTAACTTTGTCAAGGTCTAATAATCAAATAGATGTAAATAATCATTATGAAATATATTCTAAGTTAAAAGTATTTAAAAGTTTCACATCCCCACTTCACCTAATTATAATGGAGGAGCAAATCATTGACAACGAGAAATTTTACTGCGTGCGTTCTGATACAAACCTAGCGGACAAATAAATAGACAATATTGCCAACTTGAAGGTAAACCAGCTGTACTACCCAAGTATCAGCTAGATTCCGGTTCACATCACGAAACTGATTGCGTCTGGCTGCTGCTTATAAGAAATCTCCAGTGTGAGACTCATGAATAACTTGAGCTATCTTGATATCAGCAATAATTTTATCAAGAACATATCTGATTTATAATATCTTTAAAATCTGTAGTATTTGAACATGACCAACAACAAAATTATATTTTCACAGCCACTCTCTGTATTGCCTATGTTGTAGTAATTAATATTAGCAAATAACATGATCCACGATTTTGATGCGCTTGCTACGAACCCAAATTTCAACATCAACTGGATTTGTCCTCAAAACATAGCTTAAATAAGAAACTTCATGGACTATCTTGGCACAAAATCTACGGTAGAATCCGCAACTGTGTTGATGACCTAAACCATTTCTAAAAGAGATCAAAGTCCATATTATGATCCTATTATTTTGAAGTACGCTCCTCAAGTAATTAATAATACTCTTGTTATCCACAATGACCAGGAACTACGTAGCGTTTAGTTCACTGACTTAATGAACATTGAAACTCTATTCGTGTTCGAGTGCTACAATCTGAACTTCGAACGAGTTCCAACAAAGATCAAAAAACTGGCGGTGAACATGTGTTATATAGAGAATATAAATGGACTGTAGAATATGAAGTCTGTTGTTGAGCTGAGTCTAAGAGGAAACAGAATCTCTGAAATAGGAGTTCTTTCTAGAATGAATTAATTACAAAAGCTTGATATTGCATAGAACAACTTGGAATCAATTCGAGGTATTGAACAACTAATTAATCTAGCAGATGTTGACTTAAGCGAAAATTATCTTTCTGAAATCAGTTCTTTAATGTCTATGAAGTAGTTGAAATCAGTAAATTTGAGCAAAAACAAGATAACAGTTGCAGAAGATCTACAGTTGCTCACCAATCTGATAACGCTAAATGTAAGCTACAACAACTTAAAAAGCATTAATTTTGTGAAACAAATGAAAAAGCTAATTCATCTCGATGCTTCGTTCAACTAAATAACTGATATAAACGTGATTGAAAACCTCGTAAAGCTTGTAGATTTACGCCTCGATGGTAATAAGATTGAATAGTTTGGAGCTATAGAATCACTTCCAAATTTAAAGTGGAGCTGGTATTTATCTGAACAAAACGCATCAGATTCTGATTAGATAAGAATAGTCATTAAAGATTGTTTAAATAAACCACTTGCAACTATTTCTGATAACTAATAAATCAAATAATTTGGGTTTGTAGACTTTTGCAAAACGTAACAAGTTTCAATTACCAACTGTCCAAATATATCCTTTGAAAACTGCCCTCGCATTCCAATAAAACTGAAGATAAACAAATGCAAATTATAAACAATAACTGGAATATTTGAAATGCAGTAAATAGTTGAACTTGATCTCGGTTTTAACAATATTCGTCATATCAACGAACTTGAAGCACTAGTTAATCTTTAAGTGCTTAACCTTCAGAACAATGATATTTATAGAATTAATGTTCTAAAAAATCTCAAATAGCTGAAATCTGTTAATCTTACTAACAACAAGGTAATATTCAGTTAGCCTCTCAATCATATGGAAGGTTAACTTCTCATAGACAATAATGTAGTAACTGATAGTGTTGTATTTAATAATCAGAATATACCATAACTTGAAGATTACAAGAATTTCTTGGGACCCAACAGCACTGAAGATCAGGTGAAAGAGCTCTCGAAAATAAATAATTATAATGTTGAGATGTACTTCAAATTCATTAATTCTATCGTGAATAATGCACTCCAAATCTAAAACGATTAAACTCTTACTGATTTTGGGTTCACTAGCGAAATGAAGATTCACACTTTGAATATTCAAAACTGCTAAAACGTGAAACTTCCGTTTTAAAATCCACTGAGACATCTAAAAACGGATCCTAATGGAGTCTTAATCAACTACCCTGAGGTAGTACTAAACAAGATCCCGAATTAAATAACATCGCTAACGATTAACAACTGCAAACTCACAAATATTGTTGGTATATAGAACATGAAGCAACTCTAATATTTAAATCTTAAAGATAATTGTATTATTTTAATTGAATAATTATAATAACTAACTAACCTGAAGCAGTTACTAATTGATAACAATTATATTTAGGACTTAGAATATTTAACTAATCAAGAATGGATCAGTTAGCAATAAATTGCAAAAGATGCGAATCTATAAGCTTATTTAACAGATACAAATTCTACTTTAACTCTTGAAGCTTTCAAAGCTTAAGTGGCACCAAAGAGAGCAAAGTCAGATTAGTTACTTGTTCCACTATATGATAACGATATGCGAAACAAACATCAAGCTGCAATAAAATGCCAAACTTTGTACATTGAGAACGACTATACTATTAAAAATCTAAAATTTGCGGAGTAGTTGGACCTCGTTGAGATAATATTGAGCAAGTGCGCAAATGTAACTTTTAAGAGAACTCCAAGCAATTTACAATATTTGTCTCTTTGTGACTGCAATATCTCCGATTTATCTGGAATATAAAGTTGTGCTCAGTTGAAGAAGCTCTAAATCACCAACAGTCCGTTGCGTTCTCTTTCTCACATCTCTTCCCTAGTTAATTTGCTTTCATTGTAAATCACTGGTTCAAAGTTAACAAATGTGGTTGGAATCAACAATCTTACAAAGCTGTAATATCTGGATCTATCTGAAAATGCGATTATCTCAATTCAGCCACTATCTCAGTTGCTTTAAACAAAGTAGTTCAAGCTACTATACTTGGACGATAATTTCATCATTGATTAGGAGTGGTTAGTTCCGAATTACTCAGAGTGGATCTGCAGGCAGCGCGTTCCAGCTGATTCCGACTACCAGAATTACATTATTGACGTTAATTTGAATATTAACGTAGCTCAACTGAAAAGTAGTCTCACACCACTAATAACCAAATCGAATCAGCTGATTTAAGATTACGTTGTAAAGTACGAATAAGATATGAAAGCGAAGTATCAAAGCTAAATTAAAGGAGGAAATCGCACGTATGGCCCCCGTTTAGACTTCAACAGAGACGATTCGGTTCGCGATTTGAAGTTCGTGGAGGATCTCGGGGTCACAGATTTGCGTTTTGATTACTGCCCCAACGTGCGCAAAATGCCCCGGAACTTGAGGCAGTTGCAATATTATTCCTCAAATCTTAAAACGACGAAATGCGTTGAACGGGCGACGAACTTGGAGGTGTTGTATTTTGGTAGTGGGTTATTCAACAGAAATTTAATCGTGAACGCGAACGGGCTGAGGGCGCTGAACAAATTAAATCATTTGGAATTGAGTTATAACAAAGTGATGGACTTGAGCGCCGTTGACTATTTGAAGGCGAAAGGGTGTTTTGGAAGTGGACTTGATACGAGTAATTAAAAGTAGCCAAGTTAGCAGGAAATTGACGAGAGTAGGCTGTGGTGAGAGAATAAATACAAAATTAACAACTTTACAATTTATAATATCATTGTATATAAAAATAATTGATTCCTACTTAACAATAGACGTCCTAAAATTGTCGTGGATTTGAATTGTATTAAACCTACATATATAAATGTATTTTCACTAGTATTTTTTCATAGACTTTTTTCATGAATATTCACACTAAATCTCAAGATACAGTAAATAGATAAAATGCATATATTAATTACTAGTTTTACAGTGAACTCCACAATTACAAATTCCCCATATGTCAATACATACTCAAAAACACCTACCTTCCTTCTGTAAGAATAAATACTAATGATGTGAATAAATGTTAGATATTTATTCACATCATATTAATTTTGTATGTTGTAAACTTATCACTTCAAATTGGTTAATTAATTAGAAAGACATCACACTGTAAATTACGTATTTAACAATTAGTGACAATTAAGTTCACTTCATTTAAAACGAAGACGCGTCCCGTTTTCGCGGCTTTAAAATTCTCAAAACGGTTTTAAATTCGAACGGGTTCGCGGTGTTTTCAATTTAAGAAAGTTTTGTTCCAAATTTTAACTTTTGGTTCTCGTTGCGTTTTAAAAGTAGAGACGTGGGAATTGCAAAAACTGACGTTAATGATGGACAAATAATAATCTGTGTTTGGAGTGAAATATAAAATAGAAATAAAATATAGGAATAATAATTTTTAATTATGTCATAGATTTGAGAATATTCTTAATTGAACTACTTCGTTTTTTAATAATAATCGCGGTCAAAATATTTGCGAGTTCAAGGTCTAAAAATGCACAATTGTAAATATAAATCAAAATAACGTTAAGATTGTCAGTACCACTATCACTCCACCACTTTTTGATCAATTTTTGTCAAGTTAAACATAGTAATTTAGACAATATCACCTTTATATTGTTTAAATATGCTATATTAAGGTTTAAATAAATCATATAATACTGTAAATACATTTTCTGAATTTTAGTCTTTAACTGAATCATTCTTTTTGTATATATTCATATTAGATTTTATCATCCAATATTATCTTCAAATTATAATTATATTAATTTTCAGACATTATAAAGCCACTTTGACACACCATTCCACCTCGCAAAATTAATGAAAACTTGAAACAAATAATGAAACTATTTATGATTTATTTCCCCAAATATGTACGCAATAAACTCTGCAAATATAATTTAAAGCTAAATTATGCTAAAAGAAAAAATATTTATTTTGAAACTGTTTTCAAATTTTGAACAGGTTTTGAAATATTCGGAATTACTATGTTTACAGAGATAATTTCGGGTAAATTGGAGCAGTTTAACTAAGATAATTGGTTTATGGATAAAATAATTATAATATATTTTATAGCTCCAAGATAAAGCCAGCAATAATTTTCGTTTTTCATTAAACAATATTATAAAGTTTCATTTAACATTTGTTACTCTTAGAAGAATAGATGAAGATTGAGAAGTAGATGAAGAAATATTTTTAAATTTCCAAAAAATAACTCACAATAAATAATATTCTGTATACTTAAATTAATGTATTCAGAATTAGTTAGTTATAATATAATTAACACGGGACACTCATATTCGTAGAAATTCGCGTTAAATTAAGCTTTTAATAGTCATATTGTAAATAGAAATGATGTAAAAAGCTAGATAGTAGATAAATAATATATTTAAAAATGATAAATAAGCGTTAAATTTGCTAAACCACGTTATTAACATATAATCAGTTGTTTATATGTTTTGTATAATTTTATAATTTTGAACATTTTTCATTAATTTTGCGAGGTGGAATGGTGTGTCAAAATGGCTTTATATGACTTGGAAATAATTAAACTAATATTTATGAAATAATATTGCATGAAAATATCTAATATGAAAATGTACTAAAAGAATGTTTCAGTTAACGAAAGTTAAATACATGATAGTCATATTTCTTTCATTATTTGTGGAGTGTAAATACTGACAAGCTTAACAATATCCAGTTTCAAATTAATTAATAATACAAAATAAACCTCTCAACTCAACTAATTTTTGATCACAAAAATACTTTAACAGCTGTTCAATTAATACCTTTACGGTAAAGTCTCACACGTACACTAGGTACCGAGTCGGAATTTGAATTATCTGATAAAGGTCAGAACATCATCTATAAAATTAATTTATTAGTCTTTTGTTAAGATTCAATTTAAATCACTCATCAATTCAATAATAATAGTTTTATTTTCATGAACTTATTCCTAAAACCTCAAAACATTCTAGCCGAATAGTTTCTTATAATTATTATTGCATCTAAATCGAATATTATCATAGAACAGTCTTTTATGTAACGTTTCTAATCATTAACCAAGTATGGAGTGGTATATGTTTATTAAATTGAAGAATAGGCTCTATTCAGGTGTATATTGAGTCAATTGGTAATTTTATAAGCATTTTCTTGACACATTTCTTTCGTGGAGTGAAATATAATATTTTATTATTATTTAATTATAGGAATTTTATAAATCGTTATACGATTTAATCGTATAAGAATAGGAATAATACAGAAAGTTTATGAAATATCTCAATATTCGCATCATTTTGTTATGATTTTGTATAATTTTAGCCTCATACCCTTAGTATGTTCGATGTGATCAACAATTTTATCGTGAAACCTATGTGGCATTCTTAAGCCTTTTTGCAGTTTGTTTCATGGTATGGCGAGTTCTTTCCGCCACAGTTTGTTTATATTGAGTATATAATTAATATATATATCACTTCCTCGAGACGGCACAAACGAACGACTGTGAGACTTTCGAAAGCAAAACATGGGCTCTCGCACGCCAGTGTTTCCACTTTCAAAATATATAAAGTTAGCGAATCAGGTGAAACTGGTCCGAGCCAGTACATAATCTTGCTTATCCAGGTCCTATAGGTGTAGCAGAAACCAAATAGTTTGCGTTAATCGCATTCATTCTAGCATTCATGTTATTAATATTAGCCTACACCTACGACATTAAATAATTAACTTAGTCAGTGTTGTATGTCTATGCTGTGTTTGCTTTTGCATCTATATTTGCTTATTATTGGGTAAGCCTAGTATTAACATTATTAATTGTATTTATTAAATCAATTTTAGCTTAATTAACGGAAGCATTCACAGAAGATATTTAACTGGTTAATGTCGTTATATCTGAGTTTTACTAAGTATTTATACTACTTTATGTTACAACGTACTAATTAAATGTTGAATCCAATGTTGTAATTTGACTTTGCAGATTATTTTTTGTCGAATCAAGTAAATTTTGCAATTGAGTAATTTATGATCCATGATTTGTCAATGCGTTATTAATAACACCAACCTATGATTGATATGTTGATATATGATTGTTTAGTGTATTACTGATTTAGTTAACGTCCGTTCTCAACTGTTTGGCTGTTTCTGTGAGAGTACTATTGGAAGAAATTAATGATATATTTAAATTATCATATATTAAATTATCTACCATTTAACTAAGATTTTGTTGTTTCTATATCTCTTTAAGTGAGGTTCTTAGAGATTTCTCTAAAAGTTATATTAATTTAAATTTTATAGTAATCGTTCTATGATCATAAAAGCTTGCCAAAAGTGGGTTTTGGGATTCAGTTGCCACTTCACTAAATGAAGAAATCGTCAAAGTTTGTAACATACAATTATTCATTGCGCTTATTATCAAGCACCCTAATTTTTCAACCAATAAATTATGAGTTGAACGTACCAAAACCCAAAATATTACCAAATATAATACTCTAATTAAGATACTTTCAAGTATCCCACAAATTTTGATTGCTATGAAATAATCTTCGTGTTGAATATTACTGTTTCCAACAAATAAATACTTTCACACTTGGTTTTTATGTACAACTACCCCTAAATTTTGCAACTTTGGAATTACCCAAAAGTTATTGAGTTCAATGTAGAAGTTGAAGCATATTTTAACATAACGTTATTATTTAAGTTCTTATAAATGAAATCCTTTGGAGGCACACGAATATTAGAAACAAAATTTTCAATCACTTGTAGCAACTTCATTGATCTAGCGGTTCCCAGCTTTATTAATTAACTTAATAATAAATTGTATTTGCATAACTTAGTTTTAGCTTCATGTTATTCTAGATTATAACACTAACGAAATATTAAATTTTAGTAACTTATAAAGTAGCTGTTCACGAACAAAATATTATCGGAATATAAATAGTATTGTTATTAGTTTACTATTACTTTGAGAGAATTTCGATTTCCAAAGCAACCATTTTCAAGTCGAAAACTATAAAAAATGGTTTTTTATTGAAAATTCATAAATAATACTGAATTAATAACTGGTATATTAATAACTGGTATATTAATAACTGGTATATTGATGTGCGACTTCTTTCAATCAGTTTGCCGTAAGTATTGAATTATTATCCAGTTTAGTTTTATGTCAAAACAATATTAGTTATTGAAAAGCCCAATTTAATTCAATTAATTATTTAGTGAAGAAAAGGGAACTGGGGTCAATTTAGACTAAAGAAGCATGAATTGCTGAAATTATAAAATATCAGTGGTTCATTAGTTGACAAATAAAAAGAATATTAGTAGCGAATAGATAGTCAAATTCATTCGAAGATATTGCCAATAAAATGTTATTATTGACAGCAGTCTAAATTATAATTATTTCGCTCACTGTGCACAAGTGATGATCTGAACCTAGGGGTAGTGAAGTGTAAATATAAAATATCAGTTTTACTCACAGTTATAAATACTCATAAGCTCGCGTTTCCCCCTCATAAATAGCTTCTAGCTCGCACAAAAATTTGTTTATAAAAAGCCTTTTTGCTAAAGAGATATCAGATTAAAGTCGTGTTATATTTCTTTGTAAATTATATTCGCTTTAATTGTAATTATAATTAATCATTTGTTGTAATGTTGACACATTGTAATCTAATCTTTCTAGAGTAAGTGATGTATTAGATGCTATATTTACATCCAATACCGTTAAAGTCTTAACTACATCTACACATATTGAAATATTTAACATATATCCTGTTTAACACTAACATGAAATACCATTATATTCAAATGGACTATCACATTGAATAATGTTTTGAGACGAATGCAATGACCCAAACTGTAAACTTGGTAAACATAGACCATAAACATAAAATAGTTAGGAACATATATATTAACAATTCTAATTTAATGTTCCAACAATTTGTAGGGAATATGAGCTTAAACCATGAAGTTCTTATATGTTTGTGCAAATATTCACATTATCTAAAAGTAGCACTGTCGAATTTATTAAATTTGACACTATTTAACCGTTGAAATCACTACTTTAGTAAACATACCCACTTATATTAGTATTACTTATATTAAAGTGGGATATTGATTACAATTCATTTACTATACCAGCTGAATTCATACTTTTAAACCTAAATTAAACTTTAGCATTATTTAAAACAATATCGTTCGCTGATTTATAGATCAATCCGGATAACTTCAATCCTTACGCTGTAAATATAAAAGTTGCATAGTTAATATTAATATCACATTAAATACAGATTAATGCTCCTTTAACAACGTTAAAACTGAGAGATAAGTTTATAAATGAAGTATAAATTAATTATTTATTTTTGTTAATGCCGAATAATGCAAACTCATTAATATTTTAAATATTAACATCAATTTTTGAATTAATTAAAATATTGTTAAAAATAAATATACTGTTTGAGACTTATTATAATCTGTTTGAAACTTAAATGTTATTTAAATTTTAAGCTTTAACACAAAATTTGAAGGATTTACCAGCTACTAACAAAGATGTACTACATTAACTAACTTGAAGTAAGTTCTTGTTGACAATAATTACATATTAGATCTATAATATTTAGCTGAACCCAATTGGATTAGTTAACAGAATACAGCATCAGATGTAAATCTTCAAGCATATTTAACTGATACTAATTCTACATTAACTCTTGATGCTTTCAAAGCTCAAATAGCTCCAAAGAAAGCTAAATCCGATTAATTAATTGCTCCGTTGCTGTATGATTATGATATGCAAAGTAAGTACAATAAAATAGAGATTTCCAGCGATACTAATATTAAAGATGTGAAGTTTATGGACTAAATAAAAGTTTAGTGCTTAATCCTAAACAAATGCTCAAATTTCAATTTTAGAAAAGCTCCAACTTAACTTTAATATTTAACACTGAATGACTGCAATATCTCTGATTTAGAAGGTTTGCAGTAATTCTAATAATTGAAGAACACTCAAATACAGTCAGTTAAGCAAATTTACTCTTTAGTTAATCTTCTTTCACTAACAATAAGCGATACGAAGCTTACGAACCTAGTAGGTATTGAGTCCCTATCCAAACTTAAGTATATCGATTTGCGCGGTAACTGCATAATCTCAGTGGAGCCCCTCAAGCCTCTACAAAATATAAAGTAATTGCTGCTCGACAACAACCAAATCCTCGATCTTGAGCATTTAACCACATGAATTATTATATATCAGATTGGATCTATTATTAAAACGAAACTGAAGACGCCGTTTTGAGCCGATACATAATTGATACGAACCAGAAATAATCTTTAAAAGAGCTGAAAACGAGTTTTGAAAAACAGAAGAAGCGCCGAACTTCTGAACTAATCAGAGATTATCCGGCGGCCTACGACGCTAAAATGAAGGCCAGATATCAACAATAAGCTAAGAACGCTCAATAGTATGGACCAAACGGATAATTTGGATACGGCCCTTACCTGGGCATTTCTAGCGACCAAGAGCTGCGCGACCTGTGCTTCGTCTCGGAACTGGGCGTTACTCACCTTTTTTTGAATAACTGTTAAAACGCGCTGAGAGTGCCTGCGAACTTGCGCGCATTTGTTCATTACTACTCGGTCCTGAAAACGGCGAAGGGCGTTGAAAGACTTGTTGGACTCGAGTTTTTGTATTTGGAAGATAATTAAATTGTTGAGCTGAATATTAGCGGGCTCGATAAATTGGAGAGATTATTTGTGAATAATAATAAAATAATGGATTTGAGCGGAGCAGAGTATCTGAAGGCGAAAGGGTGCTGCTAGGAGAATTATGAAATTGGTAAATAAATCTAGCCGAGTTAAGATGAAATCGACGAAGCGAGGCTGTGGTGAGAGAAATAAATGATATTTATCATTTTACCTGATAGAACACGACTTTGCACTTTTCTATTAACAATACATAACAGAAAGAATACAAATTTAGTTAAGCGATGAAATTAACGAACCTATTAAAAATCAATTTTAAACGGCCGTTCGCAATCGGTTTCCAGTTCAACAATTTCAAAACGAGAAACCACGAACAGTTTCTCAACGACTTTCTTTGAAATGGAATTTAGTTCATAAAAACCTTCTTTTTCTTCTTTAAACGAGAAAATATGTTACAATTAATTTAAATAATCATTAAATTGTTGAGATAAATATACGTGGACTCGATATATTAAAGGGCTTTTATCCACGGCCACTAAAATGACTTTGTATTACCAGCGAATCAAGCATATTATAATTCGACTTCCGGATTTGAACGTTAATGCAAATATAATTTAGTGGATTAAGAAGAACTCTTGAAGAACGGGCAAACTGAACTATTAGTTTTTATTTCGTGTACCAGTATGTAATATCAATATATTAATTCACATCGTTCACCATGTTCGTTTTGGGATAAACTTTACATCTCTGGATTCTTTCACAATTCGGTGGATAAAACTTTCTTGTGACAATTTAATAATAAACCGGATCAAGCGAGAATCTTGAACTTAGAAATAAAACGACGTTGTATTTCAAATTAAATTTATCGAAGACGGGCTGAAATTCTGGAAAGAAAGCTGAACCTCTCGAAATCAATAGGAACGAGCTGGTTAACACGGTTCTGATAAATGAATAAATTACTTGAGTTAAGTGTGATTAAAATAAAGTACTTGATGTATATTTATTGCATTTAAACGTATTGTTGGATTGTTGCTGTTGAGCGAGATTTATCTCACTTAAAATCCACAAATACAACAAATATTGTTGTTATTATTTGTCATGATATGTCTAATGATCTACAATAATCATTATGAAATATAATATAAGTTAAAACTTTCACATCCCCACTCCACCTAATATTAATGGAAGAACAAGTCATTGACAACGAGAAATTTTACTGCGTACGTTCTGATACAAACCTAGCAAATAAAGAAATAGATAATATAACTAACCTGAAGGTAAACCAGTTGTACTACCCAAGTATCAGCTTGATTCCGGTTCACATCACGAAACTAATCGTGTCTGGCTGCTGCTTATAAGAAATATCTGGCGTGAGACTCATGAAGAATTTGAGCTATCTTGACATCAGCAATAACTTCATCAAGAACATATCTGACTTGCAGTATCTTCACATTCTGTAGTATTTGAACATGACCAACAACAAAATTATATTTTCGCAGCCGCTTTCAGCTTTGCCTATGTTGTAGTAATTACTATTAGCGAGTAACATGATCCACGATTTTGACGCGCTTGCTACGAATCCAAATTTCAACATCAACTGGATTTGTCCTCAAAATATAGCTTAAATAAGAAACTTCATGGACTATCTTGGAACAAAATCTACGGTAGAATAAGCAACTGTGTTGATGACCTAAACAATTTCTAAAAGAGATCAAAGTCCTTATCACGATCCAATGCTTCTGAAGTACGCTCCTATGGTAATTAATAATACTCTTGTTATCCACAATGACCAGGAACTACGTAGCATTTAGTTCACAGATTTATTGAACATTGAAACTCTATTCGTGTTCGAGTGCTACAATCTGAACTTCGAACGAGTTCCAACAAAGATCAGAAAACTGGCGGTGAACATGTGTTATATAGAGAACTTAACTGGTTTGGAGAATATGAAGTCTGTTGTTGAGCTGAGTCTCCGAGGAAACAGAATCTCTGAAATAGGAGTTCTATCTAGAATGAATTAACTATAAAAGCTTAATATGACTTAGAACAACTTGGAATCAATTAGAGGTATTGAGAAACTAGTAAATCTAGCAGATGTTGACTTAAGCGAAAATTATCTTTCAGACATCAGTTCTTTAATGTCTATGAAGTAGTTGAAATCAATTAATTTGAGCAAAAACAAGATAACACTTGCAGAAGATCTACAGTCGCTCACCAATCTGATAACGCTAAATGTAAGCAACAACAACTTAAAAAGCATTAATTTTGTGAAACATATGAAAAATCTAATTCATCTCGATGCTTCGTTCAACTAAATACCTGATATAGACGTGATTAAAAACCTAGTAAAGCTTGTCGATTTACGCCTCGATGGTAATAAGATTGAATAGTTTGGAGCTATAGAATCACTTCCAAATTTAAAGTGGAGCTGGTATTTTTCTGAACAAAATGTATTAGATTCTGATTAGATTAGAATAGTCATTAAAGACTGTTTAAATAAACCACATGCAACAATTTCTGATAACTAATAAATCAAATAATTTGGGTTTGTAGACTTTTGCAAAACGTAACAAGTTTCAATTACTAATTGTCCTAATGTATCCTTTGACAACTGCCCTCGCATTCCAACGAAACTGAAGATCAACTAATGCGGGTTATAAACAATTACTGGAATATTTGAAATGTAGTAAATAGTTGAGCTTGATCTTGGATTTAACAATATTCGTCATATCAACGAATTAGAGAACTTAAATAAACTATAAGTGCTTAACCTTCAGAACAATGATATTTATAGAATCAATGTTCTTAGAAATCTCAAACAGTTGAAGTATGTTAATTTAACTAACAACAAAGTAATATTCAGTTAGACTCTCAATCATATGAAAGGTTAACTTCTCATAGACAATAATTTTGTAACTGATAATATCACACTAAAAAACCAGAAGAAACCGCAGTTAATAGATTACTAAAACTTTCTTGGTCCTAACAGCACCGAAGATCAGGTGAAAGAACTAGCAAAAATTAATAATTATAATGTTGAGATGTACTTTAAATTCATTAATTCTATCGTGAATAATGCACTTCAAATCTAAAACGATTAAACTCTTACTGATTTTGGGTTCACTAGCGAAATGAAGATTCACACTTTGAATATTCAAAACTGCTAAAACGTGAATCTCCCGTTTTAAAATTCATTGAAATGTTTAAAAACGGATAGTAGTGGAGTCTTAATCAACTACCCAGAGGTTGTACTACTCAAGGTTCCAAATTAAATAACATCGCTCACAATAAATAACTGCAAACTCACAAATACTGTTGGTATAGAGAACATGAAGCAACTCTAATATTTAAATCTTAAAGATAATTGTATTATTTTAATTGAATAATTATAATAACTAACTAACCTGAAGCAGTTACTAATTGATAACAATTATATTTAGGACTTAGAATATTTAACTAATCAAGAATGGATCAGTTAGCAATAAATTGCAAAAGATGCAAATCTATAAGCTTATTTAACAGATACAGATTCTACTTTAACTCTTGAAGCTTTCAAAGCTTAAGTGGCACCAAAGAGAGCAAAGTCAGATAAGTTACTTGTTCCACTATATGATAACGATATGCGAAACAAACATCAAGCTGCAACAAAATGCCAAACTTTGTACATTGAGAACGACAATATTATAAAAGAACTGAAATTCGCGGAATAATTGAATCTAGTTGAGATGATTCTAAAATAGTGCACTAATATAAGGTTCACCAGAACTCCAAGCAATTTACAATATTTGTATCTTTGTGACTGCAATATCTCCGATTTATCTGGAATATAAAGTTGTGCTCAGTTGAAGAAGCTCCAAATAACCAACAGCCCGTTGCGTTCTCTTTCCCACATTTCTAGTTTAATAAATTTGCTTTCCTTGTAGATCACTGGTTCGAAGCTGACTAACATTGCCGGAATCAGTAGTCTTAGTAAGTTATAGTACTTGGAGCTATCTGACAATTAAATTATTTCGATCCAGCCATTACAATAATTGCTTTAAACCAAGCAGTTCAAGCAGTTATATGTTGATAACAATTTCATAGTTGATTTGGAGTGGTTGGTTCATAATTACTCAGAGTGTATTTGCAGACAGCGTGTTCCGGCTGATTCCGACTACTAGAATTACATTACTGATGCTAATTTGAATATTAACGTGGCTCAACTTAAAAGTAATTATGTAACTCAGATTAGCAAATCGGCTCAGCTGATTTAAGACTACGTTGTAAAGTACGAATCTGAGATGAAAGTAAAGTATCAAAGCAAAGTAAAAGAAGGGAATCCTTACAGTTACGGCCCAGAATTAAGTATATGGAGCGACCCTTCAGTTCGCGACCTGAAGTTCGTTGAGGAGTGGGGCGTAACTGACCTTTACTTGGATGGCTGCCCGAACGCGCGCAACTTTCCCAGAAACTTAAAACGATTGAGTTATTACGGCGCGAACCTTAAATCGGTTAAATTCGCTGAGCGATTGACGAACTTGGTTCAGCTTTATTTGTACAGTGGAAATTAAATCGTAAACGTGAATGGATTGAGGGCGCTGACGAATTTGAACTATTTGGATCTTTATGGATAAAGAATGAACGATTTGAGCGCGATCGATTATCTGAAGGCGAAAGGGTGTTTTGGAGATGGTCTTCGCTTAAATCATTTATAGAAGCCAAGTTAGTAGGAAATCGACGAAGCCAGGCTGTGGTGAGAGAATTCTGAATTCATAGTCTGTTTATGATAAATGTAAAAGTAAAATGACAATCAACAAAATTAATTCGTGTGATGAAATTTGTAATTAATTAACGAATTTATTTCGATAAACTGCGGATTATATACGAAGCCAACTGTTATTATCAGACAAATATTATTTTCCAAACGTTATTATTAAATTTGTAACTGTAATTGCCGTTGAAAGCACAAATATTAATCAAATCAAGAACTCATGCATCGTCAGTGTACAATCAAGAATAGTAATCTTATCAACAACTCTCTAAATTACTGAGTTTATTTTTATCCAGCGTTATAAATCCATTATATATCCAGCGTTTATAATAAATCTCAAAAAGCTGATTTTGTGGAGAGAGAATTATAAAATTATCTCAAATTAATTTATAGAATAAAATTAAAATGTTAATGAATTCATTTATTTCAATAAATATATATCGGCTCACTCTTTTGGTACATCTTAAAAACATCTACTTAATAATCAATTACTTCAATCACAAGAAACATTAAAAAGGGTATTTTCATTTTAAACGCGTTCTTTACTCCTGTACATAAAGGACTCTATATTTTCAGTGTTAATTATTTGAGATGTCATCAAATTATATCAGTTCAGAAATGATAGTATTGTTTTATACTTTATCGTGTTATTACTGTGTTATTAATATTTATATAACATTAATGTTAGGTTATTAAATTTTTTCAGAGATGATGGGTGTGGATAAGATAGTTATAAGATATTACATCTACTGTGTATTTATACTTATTAAGGATATATTCATTGAGGAATAGTATTTAATGTATTCTCTGAAAACGGTATATTATATTTACAACTAAATATTAAGTTGTCATTAAAGGTTAAACGTTTTAATTAGAAATTATTTCTGGTGAAGCTATAGTGTTTATATATGTTTATATTTCACTATTTATTTATTTCTTTCTATTTCTTTCAAATTATAAAACAATTTTTTAATTCATATTTTCTATATATCCCACTCACTTAACTTTCGTTTATACTAGTTCGGTCTTCTGTACAGGAACTGTAAGTTCACGCGAATGATCATTAGTTTTAGATACACCTATGTACGTTAGGCGCACCTCCGCAGCCAAGGCAACCAACGACTCGGGTACAAGCATCCAGGGGCGTAACGCGGCTGCTTCGTGCAAGCCGATCTATACGGGAATCCACCTGCGTCGTACCATCTGCGTTTCTAAGGAAGCAATGGAGCGGTTGCCGCTTTCCAATCCCGAAGGCTCGTTGATGGCATGCCCTTAGCCATACCGATCCTTGACGGCAGCTCAGCACTTTGAACCGGGGGATTTTACCTTCCGCCACCGATTTGGCCGAGCCGCATCTCAGGAACGAGAAGCGCGATCAAATGAACCCATCATCGATCACACTAAACAAAGCTGGTATTTCAGCAATGCCTCTTCAGCTCTAACGTCGAAACGCCAAGCCTAATTGTTCATTCATATTTTCTATTATCTATTTCTGAAATTATCTTAAAGAATGAGACTAAACTATTTAAAACGTGTTGTTCTCATGTATTTTATTGAGTTGTTCACTTTTTGTGTTCTCTCTAATGCATGATTGTTTTGATAAATTGGCTTTCAATAAATTGGAAGCCTTAGTGCCCAAATAAATAATTAAAATATTTCCCAATTAAAGTGGTATAAAATAATTGTTAAAAGGTAAACTAATCGATTATATACTCCACTCCAATGAACTTCTGATAAGTTGTGATAAATGTATACAACTTAATTATAAAACGCAAAACATTATTAATGTGAGCCATGATTTTTGAATGATGAAATTTATAAATCGTTGAATTATACAGAAAGATTATTAAAGTCTTGGAGTCTTCATTTGCGATGGTATGAGAGATTCTCTTTAGACTTGTATAACCAATGTTTCAATAATGACGTTAAAATTGTGACATTTAATAGTTATTTGTTGAGATTTATAATGATAAAAGTAAATGATAATAATATAATGATTAAATATTAGTAATTGTTAATCATCCTTAATATTTTAACTTAGAGTTAAACCAATAGTTATCTCGCAATTCGGCTACTATTCAAAATAACGGTTAAGTACTTGAAATAGTCATCAGTTGTTATTAAAATTCTGATATAATCTATTTTAAGTAAAATATAAATTAATTGATTTAACATGAACCACTCCATCCTTCAACCAAAAATATGTCGCAACAGTAATACTTAGTAAGTAAAAAAGAAGACTTGTACAAAAAAGAGATCGAAAAGTACGTGAACGTGAGTATCATCAACATCTACTTCAAGAAACTGGACTATATTCCGGTCCATATTCAAATTCTGAAGATAAACTCGTGCTCTCTGCAGAGCCTGAAGAATCTGTGCAATCTAGTGAATTTAAAACACTTGGACATCAGGGATAACCTCGTGAACGACGTATCTGAGATAATAATTCATTAGGAACTCACTTACGTGGACATTTCAAACAATTGCGTCATTTTAATCAATCCCATTGCAGCCTTGAAGTAGCTAAAAACGCTTCACACAAATAACAACATGATACTCAATTTTGAGTCCATTATCAACCACGAGAACTTCCTCCCCTCCTGGATTTCCCCTCAACATTTATTATAACCAGAAGATGTTGCAAACACTCTCACCCCTGGCTCAAATAATTAAAACGTTAATAATTTAATTCAAGTTGAAAACGAGAAGAAAGAAAACTCTGAGTACCGTTTTAAAATGATAACACTTGTTTCCCCGTTAGTTCAAAATAATAAACTTAATATTAAAAACGAGTCATTAATAAATAATTTACTGTTCAGCGACTACTTGAGGATTGACACTTTGAACTTGAACAACTGCCCGAACGTTTGTTTTGACCAAGTACCAGTTAAAATTAAACACTTATCCGTTGTGTGTTGTGGACTGACTAAGATTGATGGGGTTGCGAAAATGAGTTAATTGGAGTCAATAGATTTTAGTGGAAATAATTTAGTTAAATGTGAAGCATTAAAAGATATGAAACAGCTTAAAGCGATTAATTTAACAAATAACAAAATAATTGATCTAAAACACATTAGAGAATTCATTCAATACTAAAATGTGCTCGTACCTAATCAGGCAAAACCAAAAATCGAAGATTACAAATAATACCTAGGATAAGAAGCTACAGAAGCATAAGTGTAAGAAATGGTAACTGAAATGGAAGAAAACGCTGTTAGCAACGAATAAATAATATATGACACTGAGATGCAATAAAAATACAAAGATAAAGTGAAAAACGGAGTTCTAGAGATAAACAAAGATCAAAGCCTGAAAAGCACAGAATTTATTGAGCTAATTGGTTATAAAAATCAAAATAAAGTTACTGAACTGCGGATTATAAGCTGCTACAACCTGATGTTGGATCGCTGCCCAAAATCGTCCGTTAAGAGCTTAACTATTAATAAATGCAATTTGAAGGATATAAATGGAATTTAAATTATGACACAGCTCACGCAGCTAAACCTGAGTTTGAACCAAATATCCGATATTAGCTTACTGGCTTAATTAACAAATCTCACTTCTTTGGATCTTGGTCAAAATAACATCGAATGCACATCCGTTCTGTCTAACTTCAAGCAGCTCGTTTCCCTCGATTTATCCGAAAATCTCATAACTGATCTCTCATCTTTACGTAATTTGCTCAATTTGTAAATACTTGATGTAAGCTACAACAATCTCAAGTCCCTCAACGATCTCTCATCTTTATCCAACATAATACAACTGAATATAACCCAAACAAATACTTGCAACATCGACTCCCTAGCTAAAATGACGAAATTAACCCATTTATTAATGAGCTCGAACAAAATCATCTCTATTTAAATCCTAGATAAATTTACTGAGCTCTACGACCTTCGCCTTGAAAATAACTTCATTCAGGATTTTGAACCAATTGCAAAACTTTAATTCGCGAATAAGAACTGGGTCAGGTAATAAAATGTTCCAACTGAAGTTGATTTCATGAACGCGTTTAATTGCAATCAATTTGAAGTTTCTAAATTAATAAATAAGAACAAAGAAAAGAAGGCAATGAGCGACAACAAGTACATGCTCATTAAGAAGTACGAGAACGAGGTTAAGAACACTAGTTTGAAGATTAACGATGAATAAAAGTTAAACAACCTATAATTCACGGACGTGTTGAAATTGACTGAACTTGAAGCAGTAAATTCTCAAACAATTGATTTCGTCGATGAACAGGTTCCCACTTTGCTCTTGAAATTGAAGCTTAACAACTGCTCGTTCAAAGATTAAAATATGGGTTTGAACCCAATTACTGGAATATATTAAATGGAGTAACTAGTTGAGCTGGATCTATCCTTTAACAATATAAGGGACGTGTCAGAAATCGGCAACTTAACAAATCTTTAGAAACTATTTTTACAAAATAACGATATCCACAGAATTAACGAACTAAGAAATCTTACAAAGCTCACACACGCGAATCTTTCTAACAACAAAGTCATCTTCAGCGAACCACTCAGTTTACTCAAAATTGAGCTTCTAATCGATAATAATATTGTAACCGATAATATCACACTTAAGAATCAACAAAAACCACAGCTCATTAATTACAAGAATTTCCTCGGACCAAATAGTACCGAAAATTAAATAAATGAGCTTTCAACTATTGTTCCATTTGACCACAACTACAATTTGCAAATGACCCAGAAATACTCCGCAGCCGTTAAAAACTCTGAGCTAAAAATAGAAAACGACCCCGTTTTGACCGATTTCGGCTTCACAACCGATATTAAAGCCACAACTTTAACGATTTTGAACTGCAAAAACGTGAAACTTCCTCCGTAAAATGTAAAATATTTTAAAACGAACGGTGGAGCGCTTGTGGACTACTCTGAAGTAAAATTAATTAAAGTTCCAAGCCAAATCAACGGCCAAATCACGGCTTTGACTATTAATAATTGCGAACTTAATGATTTAACCGGAATCGAGTTATTGGTGCAGTTATAGAAGGTAGATCTTGTTAATAATTCCTTTAATAATATTAAACCATTATTTTTACTAGAAAATGTGACGTCTTTAACTATAAATAACAGCAAACTTACGAACGTTACTGGAATTGAACAAATGAAGCAATTAACATACTTAAATTTGAAAGACAACTAAATAGTCCTGATCGAGCCAGTAAAACAATTATCTAACTTGAAGCAACTACTATTAGACAAAAATTTCATTCATGACTTCAACACTTTAACTACGCATTAAAATTATTCTTTTGATTGGATTAGCCACCAGAAAATCATATCAGACGCTGATATCCAGAACTACCTAACTGACATCAATTTTACTTCTAATCTGAATAACTTTAAAGCAGTTTTACTTCAAAAGAAGGCGAAAACTGATAAACTTATAGTTGAACTCATCGTTCAAAACGACATACGAACAAAATATTAACCACAAGTTAAGAATGGGCTTTTGAAAATAAACGGTGACTCAATATAAAGAACATTTATTTCGTAGATTGGTTGGAAATTAATAATTTAGTTTTGAATAACTGCTAAAATCTTAAATTCGTTCTCACTCCGACGAAAATAACGTCGTTAACTGTTAATAACACGACAATAACGATCATAGCTGGAATTGAAAATATGAAGTAATTATAATATATTGATTTGCGCGATAACTGCATCATCTCCTGCGAGCCTCTTAAACACCTAGTTAACCTTTAAATGCTCTTCATCGACAACAACTGCATCCAAGATTTAGAATTCATTACCACTTTACCAAATTATAAACTAGACTGGATTTACTATTAAAGAACACCAACAGCAGCTGACATCCAGAACTATCTTAAGTTATCCAACATTGGAGCGGAGTTCGCAAAGCACTTTGAAACTAAAGCGCAGAAAACGCGGGAACTTATTAGAACGGGCCCTGAGGTGTATGACGAGAAAATGGTGCGGAAGTATTAAAACAAAGTTTCTGGGAATCGATTGAAAATAGAATGTGACAATGAACTAAAGGACTTCAAGTTCGTGGAGAAGTTCAACATCACAAATCTTTACATCGAAAGTTGTTATAACGTTCGTTTTTGGAGGACTCCGAACAACGTCACGTGCCTTGAAGACGTTCGTTATTGTGGTTTGAAAAGCGTTCGCGGAGTGGAGAAGATGAAACAACTTAAAACGCTCGCGTTTTAAAGAAATAATGTTGTGGATATCAGTTGCCTCAAGGAACTACCGAATTTGACGAGTTTGAGCGTAGGTTGGAACAAAATCGTTGATTTCTCGCCCGTTCAACATTTAATTAATAGAGGGTAAGTTGATAAATAATATTAGTCAACACCAACACAGCAGGAAATCGAGGATTCAAAGAGGCTCTGGTGAAACTAACTTCATCAATATTATTTCATAATCAATTAATTTGTTCTCAACAATGCATTCAAGTGATACTTAAGTCTGAATTTAAGTCTACCCTAATTATTACGTTATCTTTCGCAAGTTAGTAATATAATAATATGTAATATATTAGGTAAAATGAAATATTATTTTCTCAATAAGCTTGTATCTCGTAAATTATAATATTTAAAATAATAATGTAATAAGAAGGTTCACCTCTTACTACTTCAATAATATTCATAGTCAACTTATATTCATTTATTCCTTATTACTAAATATGTTAAATATTGGATGAATATTATTATATGGTTTAAATCATATGAAGTTCAAATAATTTGTATTCTGGTTAATAATATAGTGTAATAAGAAGGTAAAATAAGTATTGTACTGAAACTTTAAGTGGAATATGTTCTCGTAATATGCTAAATAATAATATATTATAATATTATAATATATTATAGTATTTATTTCTCTAACAGCAGCCTCGCTTCGTCTATTTCCTCCTAACTCGGCTGTTCTTAGAAGAAAAATCCACACGCAGCAATTAATGAATACTCAGCTGATACGGTAAGGTAGACGACGTAACCAAATGTACAAGCGACGATTCAGAAAAAGTCAGAAAAGGTAAAAACGAAATCGAAGAAGCCTAAGAAATAAAAGCCGAAACGAAAGCCGGATATACCTGCCAACCGTTGATACCATAGGTGGTATCAGCCCCACATAGTACTGAAAGAAGAGAATAAGTCAATTTTTAAATAAATTAGAACGAAATCCTGCTTTCACTGTAATACAGGAAGAAGTCTGTATGGAACTTACATGAACTTACTATGTAAAACAACAAAACAAAAACACAAATTTTTATGCAGTTTTCGCTTTCAAAAGTAAATGAATACTAGAAAGAAACTGATTAAATAGTTATGACATTGTTCCCCTCTAAACTTAGAAGCAACCCTATAAGATATTAATATTAGAAGATGAGGTATGATATTGAGACTAGTTTGAGGTAACGTTATTGTGTAACTAAGTTTGGATTTGTGGATTGTCACGATTTACGAGATGAAGATGGAATGATTAAATTGAGCCTTAGTACTGATGATAAGGTTACAGATAAGTGAGTCATTTTATTTTGATGATCTTAATAATTAACATAAAAATATAGAGTCCTACATTTACATAGTTGTAGAAGATAAGAACGTATGAAAATATCATTTAAAACTGTTACTGTGATAGAAGTAATAGATTATTGAGTAGATGTTTAGAGATGTACCAAAAAAGTGAGCCGATATATTTCAATCAAAATTTAAACATGAATCAAACATAAAATAAGAAATAGCTGCAGACCAGGGATTCCTTCATAATAAAATAATAGAACATAAAAAACTACCACCATTAAATCATCTAGCTGTAATACTTTAAATATTATAAAGCTCTTGGTCTCTTTCAATACACAGATATAATTGTCAATTATTTCAACCAAGCAAATATGTTATATTGCAGATTTTCAACTAATCATTCGGTTTCACAAAAATATTAACAAAATTATATACTAAATCAATCATTACCGTTATAAATTAATGTCTTACCACATTTTGGAATGAGCCTAAAAATAATATATTAAAGATGTACCAAAAGAGTGAGCCGATATATAAAAAATATATTAAATTGCTAAAAAAAGTATGTATAAATATACTATTATATTTGTGTGCTATATTATTGTTCAATGCATAATACTTCATTTTTAGTAGATTTTTTATAATATTTGATTTTTTATAATATTTATTTTTCAAAATATTTTTGCGAAGATGGGAAAACAGTTTATTATTATTTGTAGATTGTATTTACTAAAGATGTTGATTGTTATAATCACTATATTAAAAAGAAAACAATAAAAATACAGAAAAAATTAAGAATCACTCAACTTTTTCATTATCTTTCCACACACCTTCGCTAATGGCACCCTTTTCATCAACAAACTTTCCAAAACCATTTGCTACATCGTTTTTCCAATCACCTACAAATGTTGAACCATCAGTATCATAATATGTACCTTTGCCTGCTCGTTAATTATTTACAAAATCACCTTCATAAAAACTACCATCTGCGTATAAGCAAACGCCTTTACCAGACCTTTAGTTCGATTTAAATTCGCCTTCATATGTGAGGTTCGGCTGTTTTATTATTCCTTAGCCTGAGATAACTCCATCTTTAAATTAACCTTTGAACTAGTATCCTTAACCCTATTCAATTCCATTACCATGTTTTCTACCAGCTAAAAAGTCTCCTTCATATGAAATATCTTGCATTTGCAATTTCCCCAGTCCATGTGGATACATCATTTGTCCTTATCCTTCGTATTCAACATTTTCTTATTTAATATGAATTTAAGCTTATCCAAATAGTTCTTTTATGTGTTTTGGTAATTGATTGAATCTTTTGTTTATAACAGTTTTAGGTAATTCCAACAAAAATTCAGCAATTTCTGGCGAAAATATAACTGTATTTGGAAGATAGTTGTATCCTGGTGAAATTGTCAAATCATGAAGTGTAAGCTCTTCTAGTCTAGAATGCTTTAGTGGCTCTAATTGATTTATATTGGTTAGTTTATTGTATTAAATATGCAGTATACGAAGCTCTGGAAGATTAGAAATAAACTACAAATCTGATATAAAATTTTGAGCACAATTAAGTTTTTTAAGATTAGGAATAATTAAATTATCTATTTAGGTTAGTTTATTGCAACTAATATCTAAATGTTATAGATTTGTAAAGAAAGGAATTAAATGTAAAGATTATAGACTATTTAGTGATAAATTTAATTGAATAACATAAGGTTCAACCTGTTATAAATCGTCTAAATTTTACATTGACTGTCCGTGCAAATCCCAAATTTGTAACTTTTATTAGTCTAAAGTTTGAATTAATTGAATTAAATTTTATGTTTATTGATCTTACATTGAGGAGTGGATTAAATTATAATTGATATAAATAAATATTTTAACTTTTCACATCATCCACTTTATTTTAATGGCGGACTAAATTAAAAACTTTAAAGATTCTGTTTTACTGGATTAGGCTAAATTAGAATACGAGCGTAAATAATTTAAAATAGCAGCGCATTACGCTACATAGGCTATCGATTTGAATCAAGATAATCCAAAACCATATATGTTTAGATCCTAGTGTTATAACGCGTTATCACAAACTGAACAAGCAGTTAATGATGCGAATAAGTCTATCGAACTTGAAAATGAACTTAAAAAGAATTATTTCAGAAATACTTAAAAAGAACTTTGTTTATGTGATGGTTATTTTACTAGAGCTGAAGCTTACTTTTTTGCTGGTAGATTCGAGGACGCCTTGATAGATTACCATCGTTGCAAAAGAAGCAGATAAGATACATAATATGATTTAGGTATTGCTAATTCTCACGAAAACATTCGTAAAGCTTTCGATTATTCAAATGAAGATATTGAAAAAGCTATATAATGTCTTGATAAAGGAGTTATAATTGAATAAGAAATTCATACTGTAACATACAAACCTGAATGTAACGTTTAGTTGTTTAGTAAAACTTTAGAAGTAAGTATGAATTCTTCATTAACAACGATGACTCCAATACCAATAGATCAAAGTAAAAAATGTTCTGTTAAACGTAGTATGAATAAATCAATTAAGGAACGAGAATTGTTATTAAATGATAACTAAATACTGAGATCCGTTGAAAATACTGCTTAAAAATCTGAAAGTTACAAAAAAGTTGGGAAATTATCGTTAGACAAAGAATTCTTAAAATTTATATCTGATATGCCTTAATTAGTTGATATTTGTAATAATGGAATTAATTATATTGAAAAGAGAGAGAAATATTGGGAAACACAATCAAAAACTTAGCAAGAATACTAAGAAATTAGGCCAAAAAGTGTTAAAAACAAATTCGTCCAATCAAAATAAAACTCTCTTTATGCAAGCAAAAGTTATAATTCTGTTAGACGCCAAAATATGATGCAAAAGCTTTAAGATGACATTTAAAGTGGTAAATTTGTTCAGACATAATCTCAAAGTTATAAATAATAGGTAACACCAGTTGATGAAGAAAAATTATTAAAATTAGAAAGATAACAGCTTTTTAAATTGTTAAAATAAAGTATTGATAAAGCTTGTAGATTAAATGAATTAGAACTGCAAGAAGAATTTATTGATCAATTAATTGAAACTATGAGCACAAAGTAAGACCAGTTATTAATGGATGCTAGGTTAATGAAAAGCGAAATATTGTTTGTTAACGAGAAGTATGATTAAGTTATTTAAATAAAAGACAAATCTTTAGAATCCAAAAGATTGTAAGCACTAGCATTTTTGCGTTTAGAACGTATAAATGATGCTGTAACACTATTGGAAAACTTAGCATAAAGTGAAAATATACAAATTGCTGCAGAATCAAAAATATTGTTAAGCGAATTATTTTATAAGACTCGTTTATACTAAGAAGCTTACGAATATTGCTAATAAGCAGTAATGGTTTTAAAACAATTTTACAAAAATTTAAATGAGGTATATGAAATAAATGGATAAATGTTTAATATTAAACAAGCAAAATAAGTAGTATTCTAAGGATTAAAAGTTAAAGCAGATTGTCAAAAATAATTAAATATGATTGAAGAAATGAAATAAACAAAAGATGAAATGCAAAAATTGATATGAGATAATCAATTGAATAAATAATATATTATTTTACATTCATTTTCATATACTAAACAAAATAATGTTGAACAAATAATAATGTTGCCAAGTTATGTTAGTAAGACATATTGTTATGAATTGTAAATATAGTAGTTCATTTTAATCCCAGCATATCATATATGTCAACAAACTTTCCATTTTTTGTTGGTACTTCATTGAATTTGATTTAATAATGTGAATTTATAACTTTTTGCAGTTTAATATCAAAAAATTGTTCTAAAGACATTCCCTCTGGAATATACAAAGGATTAAGTTAATGTCCAGTGTGACTATCATGTACACTTTTATAAGCTAAATGCTATTTTTAAAACTATTAACCATCAGGAGTTACCCATAAGTTACCTATTCTTTTAACTTTACCATAAAATCTTTTAATTTGTGGCGAAGTGACATCAAAGTTTAAATGCTCACTTGGATAGAAATCTTAAACCTAAATTTTATTCATTTGTATATTAAAAATTGAATTGGAAAATACTAAAATATATTGTTATTTTTACATAATTAGCAATAAATTACATTTATTTCATTGTTTTGATTTCTAAAACCAGCGAAAATATTACAATTAATAGTTAATCATATATTATAGCAATGAAAACTTTTATAATATAGTATATCATAATTATTAACAGTAATTATATTTTAAAATAGTCTCAGATAGTAGAAATATTATCGTAATCAGAATTCAGGTAACTACTCAATATTTTGATTAAGAAAAGGAAAAAATGTAAAATTATGAGAACTGTGCAAATATTTAACTATATTGTTAATTATACACTCCTCGATGGATAAATTATCTCAACAGGACATCTATCTAATATCAGCCTTATTAGATCGTTATAAATAAACAGCTAATTATTAACAAATTATTTTTGATAATTTAAAGTTATAATTAACGCTCGAAGAATTCAAATAAGTATGCGACCAAGTTTAAAATCCATATATTGAACGTATGAAATATCAAAAAGAGTTAGAAAAATAGATTGTAAAGCTTTTGAAATAAGAGGAACTTCAATTAGGTGACCATTTCTTCTTTTTGGTATTTTAAAAAATTAAATAAGAGTATAGATAGCTTCTTAAGTTTAATACAAGTATTGGCGAGTTTGGGATATCCTACGTAGAACAAAAACTTAAACAGTAGTGTTATTGGGAGTTTGAAAAGGGTGAAATGCATTAGCACTAGGAAATAGTGTTAAGTGAAATTCTATTGGTTATCAACAAGGGAATGTCTGAGAAGATCATAACTGAGCAAGAGTGCAATGAGCTGAAGGACTACATCAAGGAAGTTAAAGACCAGGCAACAAGCAGAATAAACACAAGCAACAATAAATAGCATGTTCATGCTGAATGACTTATGAGTTATACTAAATAATATATTTAAGCGTTCAAATTCGTGCAATAAGGGTATTTTCACTGGTTTATTTGGTAATAGACAAATTTTATTGCTTGTTTTTGTTATATTGTTGCTAATCCCAATCTAGGAAAACAGCTATACAAATATGTATAATAATGTTACATATCTTAGTGGACCAGTTGTTTGTTACCTTGTAACTTAGACGTAACTTGATTTCCACTCAAAAATATATTTCTATTTACAAAAATATAACAAATATAAACTGCAATTTTTGTTCCACTCCACTCAAATTTTATGGAGGATATGCCGAGTGTGTAGGCTTTGGTGGAGGAGTACCTTTTGTCCAAGTGCGACTAGTCTTTGCAGCCCGCTTTGCGCAATCTGCTCAAGGTGGTGTTCTACCAGAGCAAATCCTCTCAATAAATCACCCAACTTGAAATTTTGCTCCAAAACGCTCAAACACAACCTTCTTTCCACACCACGTAATAATCAACTTATAATCAAAACAACCAAACAGAAATTAGTGCGTTTTACGCCGTTCCACCCCTCAGTGATAATGAGATGCAACTGGAGGTGCCGAAACTGGAACTGAACGTTCAGGAGAAATCAAAATAAAACTGCCACTCCGTTAATTCGCACCATTTCACAGAAATAGTTTTGCAATCGGAAAGACCAGAAAACGACCCCGAACAATTTTCTTACATAATTGTTGGACCAATTGACAATAACGATTATGTGCTCCAAGGAACGTTTTACGATGAAGTGGGCTCGCTCACCAAATCTCTTGAAGAGTCGCCAATCAAATCTTAACGTTGTTAAAACAATAAAATGCTTGAGAGTGGAGAGGAAAGGAGCGAAAATAGCATAAATACATAACAGAATAACATAAGCTTCAAGCTACCGGATAGTAACGGATAACACAGTCAATTACTGGACTCGATGGCGCCGGAACACATGAAACAAACGCAATCGCAGATTTACACGTGCAACGACGAACCGTACGAATCGTCAGACACCTACCGCAACAAACCGACCACATGCCCCGCGAAACCTACGACCATCCTCACACCCATGAAAATACACAAAGACATGTCCTCAAAAGAAGTTTCCGAGTCAGACTCGTTCATCCAAGACGACGGAGAATCAATCGACGTACAAATCAGCGAAAGAGTCAAAACCATAATCCAAACCCTGAAACTGGACGAAAGACTATTCATCAAAATGAACCAGAAACTCAACTTCCCGCTGAGATGCGAATACGTAAGAAGGATCTGCAACCAAGCCGAAGTCCCAGACGTTCTCCAATTCTTGCACTCCAGCTTCGACATCCCAGTCCACTACGAAGTGTACAACGAATACGCTGGATTACTGGAGTTTTCCGAAGCTGGAAACATTATGTTCCTAGCCGGAAGATACATCGTCATTGACCAGTAATACAACAGCGACGGCGTGTTTGGAGAAGTTATGTGCGCTTTCGATATCATAGATCGAGAGTATGTAGCCATCAAAAGGTAGAAAACTCCTGACGCGTTCAGCCAGTTGATAAACGAAATACGCACGCTGATGTACATCAACTCGCACGACAGAGTCAATAACCAAAAGAACTTTTCTTTGATGAAGGACTTCTTCATCCAGTACGGTTGTTTGTTCATCGTGTTCGAGTTCTTGGGCGAGAACCTCTACCGCCTTGGCATGAAGTATCAAGCCGAGCGCGCCCACACGTTTTCTGTGCGCCAACTGCAATACATAAGCAGAAGAGTGCTCGAATCCGTGCAGTTCTTGGAATAACTTGGCATTCAGCACTTCGACTTGAAGCCAGAAAATATTGTCTTATTAAGGCGCTAACAACCATAAAATTGCAAGAACCAGCGCTCCATCCAGGAGTCCATGCTTCAAACGAACGACCTTAGCGCATAGTTGAAGGACTACGACAAAATGGCCGTGATAACCAAGATTCTCGAGAGCAAGAACATAATCGTTCCGGCTCTTCCGTGCTCTGATTTCTCTTTGGACGACGAGATAGAAGTAAAGCTGATCGATATCGGCTCGCACCACTTCTTCAACAAGGAGGAGGTCCCGTACGTTTAGTCTCGTTTCTACAGGGCTCCGGAGGTTATTCTGTAATTGCCTTACGATTCCAGGACGGAAACCTTCTCTTGGGGCTCAGTCCTCTACGAGCTCGCTACCAGGGACCCACTTTTTGTGACTGATGTACAGCAGAAATTCTACCAGTAACAATTAGCTAATTTTATTGGCCTCCTTGGCCCGATTCCAACTGAGATGATAATCCTGGGCCAGGCCAGCTCCCAGTACTTCACGCGCCAGTTCAAGCTCTTCGCCAGTGGAGAGCAATTGGTGCAAAATTACGACCCCAGGTTCACTCTCCAATCCCAGGAGGTGATTGAAACGATTTTAAACGGTGACGAAACCGCCCAGTTCTTCTACATCGAACCGCTCAGAATAAACTTCAAGCGCTTCTTCAGAGAGAAACTGGAGCAAATGGGCTACTTCGAAAGTGAGGACCAGAAGGAGGTTTACGAACTCATCAGATTCGCACGCACGTGCATGGAAGTGGACATGTCCAAGAGGCCGTACGTGCGCGACTTACTTGTTAACGACCCGTTCTTAGGCGGAACCGGAAGCATGGTCATCGACTGCACCGGAAACGAAGAAGACTGCTACAACGAGCTCGAAGCCAAGCCACAAGGAAAGAAACCTACTTACGAAGTTGAAGATCAACAAGAGCAGCCTTTGTAAGGAAGCTACGTTGAAATAGGAAAAGTGGACGCGGAAGAGCTGAACATAAGATACGTTAACGAAGAAAATAAAACGGTCATCGAAGCGATCATAGAGCCAGACGACGAAATCGAAGACGTCGTCAAGAAAATGAACGTAGACCCAGACAGAATCGAAGACATGAAGCAAATGATGCAGGTGCTGTTCGAGGCGTGGAACTCAGGAGACCTCCAAGAAGGGGACATCCTCGGGAAGTGATATCGTTATATCAACTTAAATTTATTAACCACATTCGACGAAGAATATTTAAGAAAATGAATTTAAAACATGAAAGTCAATCTCTAAGCTCGTTGATACGTCCGACGGTTTGATATTACATCTTTGAGTGAGAATCCATAATATAAGTCATATAGTAATAATAATCTTCTATTTCGTTCATTAATCGGGATAATCGTTATTTTGTGTTGACATAACACGCTATAGTTATATATTAAACCACAATACCTATTACTATATTAAATTATTAATTATAGCGTATTTACTTTTTACTATCATTTGCATTTGTTTCATTTTTGGATATTATTTTTATAGCAATAATATAAAGCGTTCTTGTTCATAAATAACTAGCTCTTTAGAATTTGTAAAAGATATTTGATGTTTACCAAGTTGTGAAATTATACTTTCGTGTGAAAGTTGTGTTTTACGTTTTCCAGACTATTATTTCATATCCAAAGTATATTTCAAATTTCTTTTCAATTCTTTCAATTCTTCTTTTGGAATTTAATTATACTAGATATTAAGAATTTATAGATTGGGAAGTAATGTAAGATATTATATAATACTAATTTGGTTATTTTACAAATTCAGCTATTCTAATTTATCTAATTTGTGTAACTAATAAACACTTTTAATCTAATTATTCATTAAATCTAAGTATATAAGTTGATCCATTTGCTATATTCCTTCAAGAATAGTTAGGTTACATGAATTAATAGTCAGCTTGATTATATTATTTGGTACTCGTTTGAAGGTTATACCAAAGCATTAATATATTTCTGCCCAAATACAATCTTAGTAGTATTATATAAAATGTATATCATGAAGATCTGGAATCGATTTAAGTGTTATCCACTAACTTTTATCATTAGAAATCATGAACATACTTAACTCTTATGATTTGTTATCCTCTTATAAGCTGCGTAATTAACATAAATATTTTTGCTTCAAATGTTTATCCTTATAGTTGTTAATTAAGATTTAATTTTAAAAAGGAATATTTTACAATATTCGGATTTATGTATTAACTTTGTGTGTATCATATTCGTCGAACACATGTCCCATGCAATATTAAAGGTAAAATTTATCTATGTTGTTTTATATTCCGATTTTTTCATATTTATAGTTGTCATAATACTTAATATTTGTAAAATCGCTAATGTAATTATAAGAAATATCTACAGAAGAAAATTATTAATCAAATATTGGCAACTTAGTAAGTTTGTTATGGCTAATATCCAAAGATGTTAAAAAAGTACAATTTTACAAAAACTGTACATCTATAATTTCATTGAAACTTAGATCACAGTATTATAACAAAGGAACTATTTGATATGATATCGTGGACTTACATATTTTATTTTTTGATAAATTAAGATTTGTTAATTTCTTTAACCCACTTAAAAAAATTATTTCTTTTAATTGATTAATACTACAATCAAGATATTATAATTCCCTCAAATTCCATAAAGGCATCAACTAACTAATTTAGTTATTTTAAAGGTTTAACTCAGTTAATTTAACTAAATCTTTTAAAAATGAAACATCTGTTAAATTACATTAAATAATGTGAATACATGTAATATTTATCAGATTAGTAGTATTTGGACGTATTATTGTCATGTTTCCAATTAATTTCAGACATTTTAACGACTTTAAAGCACAAAATTTACTCATATTTATTGTGTTACAATTTAAAATTTCAATGTATTCTAATTAGTTCATGGAGTTTATATCATTCATAATTAATTCTTGTTTTGATTAATCTGAAAACCTAAACGATGACTGTTTTGATGTATTTGGCAAAATTTCGTTTTACGTGACAAAACATATTGACATATGAGTTAATTTATTTTATTCTATACCACGAATGTCTATATTTTTATTATTGTTTTATAATATATTTAATTTTAATATCTGTTTCGGCCATTTTTCATAAGATATCTTGTCACAATATTTAATATTTAGAATTGATATATTGTTATCTGTTAAGAAGTCTAAATTGTCGATATCTTAGTTACATATACTAATTTCAGAAGAAAGTGTCTATATTTTAGTGTCATCATTAGTTTCATATTTTATTAATTAGCTACAATCTTAACTATTCTTCATTAGTGGAGTGACACATCTCATAAATTTGTAGATATTAATTTGTAATCAATTATTTTTATAGAAATTAGGTATGGTTATATCTCTTTAGCGTTTTTTCTTTATTATAGCAAATTTAGCCTGTGAGCTAGAAGCTTTTAAGTAGGGGGAAACAAGAGCTTGCACTTAAATATAGGTGACATTTTTGTTTTGTTTTAATATAACACATCACTACCTTCAAGCAATGTTTTAACATTTTCTTATTGTAAGAGAAATAGTAGTTCTTGAAGTCTGATATTGTTACAGTATATTGCATATCTCATCAACAACTGTATTTATTATTATCCACATCAAAGGTTTCCTTCTGTTAAGTTATCAATATATTCATCAATATTGGATATTTCAGTACTTTAACAGTTATTTTATCCAGCTCAATACCGATTTCCTCTATTTAAATCCAAAAGTAATTCAAATATACTTTTAGTCCCCACAACTTATGTGATTGCATTGTTACAGATCTTGAGTAAGATTTTGGTACCTGTGGTTACTCAACCAAAGTTGCATCTCTACTATCTTCCATCAATGTATTGGATAATAATAAATATTTGTACTCTACTTGGCAAAGGATCTGTAATGATCTTGAGTGTAGTTATTTATAGACACAACTCTTAAAAATTTTGTTGACGAAGTGTTCGGTTTTGTAATTATATGGGCTTGCGAATTAGATAAATATTCTTATTAGATAGTAATATAATAACAGCTAATTTGACAGATGTTTTTAAAAATTTATTTTCTAAAATTTATGCTTTTAATTGTGAAGATTTGACTTTTGAGCTCAATTACTTATACAAACTAATAATAAGCGAATACGGATTACAAAATTATTTTAAACTAAATTCGCTCGTGTACAGCTACTTTATACCAGCTATTTTTTTGGGATTTCTTCAGGCTTATTATCCAGAATAACGTGAAGTTAACACTAAGTTACGTAAGTATTATTTATTATTAAGTTTGTCAATGAAGCTGGGAACTGCTAATAGAATGAAGTTGCTACAGTTGATTGAATATTATATATCTAGTATTGATTTGCCTCCAACGCTATTTAGTTTTTAGATCTCACTTAATAAAGTTGTGCTATATTTTGTTTTATTTTCTGCGTTCAATGCTCTAAATTTTGATTAATTACTCAATGACAAATTTTAAACTCAATGCTGGTAAGTCTCCTTTGATTCAAATATTTCAGCTGTAGAAACTGTAATATTGAAGCTGGTATTATAACTAAACTATTCTAAAATTTGGATTAACGCGAAGAATCACGATTAACTGGTTGCTTAATTCACCGAGATTAAATTATAACATAGAATTACAAAAATGACTTATTAAAATACAAATTGTGTGGTATATTCACAATAATATCACTAACCAGATTGTAATATTGGTAAATTTTACATTGTATAGAAGTGAAATTTTAATAGAAAACCCACTTTTGTCATGGATTCATGCTAATAGAAACAATATATTTTATAGTAAAATAATATGTCCACTTCCATAAATGGCGTCATTTTGATGGTAAGAGATATCATATAATGTAATAATTTAATATTTACATATTAATCAAGTTAGAATATCATATCGTTACTTTATAACATCATTGTGACCTGTTGACAGTACGAACTAATATATATTCATTTCACTTCCTCGAGACGGCACAAACAGACTTCATTGAGACTTTCGAAAGCAAAACATGGGCTCTCGCACGCCAGTGTTTCCACTTTCAAAACGGGCTCAACCCGTCATTTATGTCCACTCAGTAAAGACCCAATAGGGCCCTCACTGAGTTGTTAGCGGACCATTTTCAGCTGATTCGCTAACTTAATTTCCAGAAACTGATTCTCGCTTCTCAGTTTCTTTTTGCTTGTTATTTCCTTCGGCTTGCACGAGAGGTTGTTCCATTGTATTGGCATTGCTTGATGATGGTTGCCTTTGATGCATTGCTACATTAACTTGATTAGATACCTGTCCTTTCTTCTTAGTTCATTTGTTTTTGCAAATTCCTAATATATTTTGTAATTATTGTTAAAAGTAATTTTAGCTCTCAGCTATATGTGTAGAAATAGGAATTACGAATTCTGAGCAAGGATTATGTCATAGAATAATATATTATTCTATTATATATGAAATTATAGCTTTATACTTCAATTTAGTTTTTAAAACTAAATTTTGGATAACAACCACATAAAATTGTTTATTGTATTAAGCTGTATTCATGATATTTTCTATTATTGTATTTAGATCATTAAATTACAGTAATTCAAATTATTATATTGAAGACTAACGCGAAAATGGAGTAGCAAAGAGTAGCATGGGAGAATGAATTTAAGTATAGAAAAACATTAATTGAACTGCAAATATTGGAGAATAACATGATAGCTGAGTAGCAAAGAGTTGCACGAGAGGATGAATCAAAGAAGCTGGATGCTGAAATAGAAAACGCAAAAAAGAGAATTTAGTTGAAGAAGCTCAAAGAGTAAGAATAAAAGGAGTGAACCAAATTAAATATATTATGAAGACTCAGATAATCTACCTTTTGATAAAATACAAGAACTCACAGTATAATAGTATCCTTAACCCTAATACAAATTAGGTGGTACAGAAACGACTAACTTTAAACTCTGAAAATACAAAAGGAGTTCAGTAAAGTAATTCTTGATAAGGAGCGAGAGCGCAAGCTTCTGAGGGTCTTAACTCGATGAGTGTCTAAAATGATATTATAATAATACTCTCACAACCGAATCAAAATATTTGACTCAGGGAAATAACATATATACCTAACGTAAGCGGTTATAAGAATGCTGATGTTTTATAATTATCCTCATTGGATCAATAACTAAACAAAATTCGAATATGATGAAGTAGATGCGTATCTTAAATTCACAATGCCTTAATACATTATAAACAAATACTCGTTCTAAACATTAGTAAATAACGAATGGTAATTGATATACTTAGATGAACAATGCAGAATTGATGATATATAGCAGTTATTGAAATACTTTTTAAATAAAATGTTAATTCTATAAATAATATTGTAATTGATTAAATATATAAAAACAGAAATGAACTTTTAAAATGTTAATGAAATAAAATTTTGGTTCGAGTTTATCAGCTTCATCGCTCACTGTTGTCTTAAAATTAGGTATATATCAAGATAATTTATTAATTACTTTTCATTTTACATTTTTAAAAGCATTTTAACAGTTAAATTAACTCCAATAAATTTCACTTGAAGAACGGCTCTGGCGGGACGAACCCGTTCTGAAACTTCACCGTTGGTTAAACCGCCGCGACAGTCGCGACCTCCAAAACGTCGCCCTCTTTTTTGAAAAAGGGCTCCGGCGGAACGAATCCGGGTTCAAGTTTCTCCACTTTCTGCGCCTCTCCGAACGCGTCCTTGCACAGAAACGATTTCACAAGCGTTTGCTCGGGCATTTATTTCTTCTGTAAAGATTTCGTTAACTTTTCCTGCTCAATGTATTCGGCGCGCATGAACCCGTTTGCGTCAAAAATAACAGAATAAGGCACGTGGTCGTAATCCGGCTTCGTGATCACCGTTTCCACACCGGCCTTGCTTATAAAACGCACCGGGCGAATGCGGTCGTCGTTGAACTGATTGATCTTAGTGCGAGGCACGCAGCAGAATATAACGGGCTGGGACTCGTCGCCCTTCACCGTGCCCAGGAAATATCGGCCGGAATCAGTCAAATACGAATGAATTCGCTTCCGCTTGTTAGAATACGAAATACCAATCACCTAGTCCAACGGAATCCCCTCGAATATCTAATTGTCCTTCGGTGGATGCTTCTACACTATTATAGACGCTTGCATAAATGAAGCGGAAATAATATATATTCGCGTATAAATCTAATACAAAAATATATTGCAGAAAATGTTCACTTCTCTTTTTTACAAATTTTGCAAAAAGAATTACGTAATATTCTATTTTAAAGCATAAAAATATTAAAGATATTTAACATCATGAAAAATGCTAAGTAATAACCAATAATAAATAGTTTAAATTTTGATCTTAGATGAATTAATATAATAAAAGTGTTTCATTAAAAATTGATTCTATGTTAGTGAATTTCAAATTTTGGATGTTAAGTGAGTTATTTCATTCATTTTTATGAATATATTGATCAAGTTCATTAGTTTGAGGCCATCCCAAAGATAGTTACAAAGATAACTTCCGAGGTCAATAATGTTAGTTCAAGTGCCGAACTAGCTTAGGTCGTCTGAGAAGGCTATTCAGAGTGACAATCCTAGAAGATGAGGTATGATATTGAGATTAGTTTGTGGTATCGTTATTGTGTAACTAAGTTTGAATTAGTGGATTGTCATGATTTATGAGATGAAGATGGAATGATTAAATTGAGCCTTATTACTGATGATAAGGTTATAGTTAAGTGAGTCATTTTATATTGATCAAGTTAGTTAGCGTAACTTTTATGACATGAAAATATGTTTACAACTTAATGAAATATAACAATAATTCGGTTAAACTTCATGTTATCACTTTCCAAAGTCAAATTATTGTACAAAGTAAATCTAATCTAATTAAGATTGTAATTATTAAAATTACAATCTTAATATACGTTAAAGGAACGACGTTAAAACCAGCTACGTTAATTATTACAAGACAAGTATTAGTACGTATGTATACAGGATTCTAAGATTTTGATTAGATTACAAAGTAAACATTTATTATTATTACTTAATTAATATCATTTTCTACATTTTCCCACTACACAACAATGATAATTCCTATATAAATATTGAATAACATCCTTCAATTAAATAGAGACAAAACGAACATCAGAGTATACCCTATATAAATTGATCTTACGCAAAATTATACGGATTTTGTATCTTGTGATACCATGGATTTTGCAATTGATGTAAATATGTCATTATATGGTCGTGGTTTTGCCAGAAAAAATATTGCAACAACAGACTTGTATTAATGGACTAGCCTTAATCAGCCAAACGTATTGTCCATATAGTGCTATGACTACCTCATAAATTATTTAAACGCACAGGGTTAAGTTATGACCGAAGCTAACGACAACACAAACAAAGGTTCCTTTTTACCATACAACAAAAAATCATTTCCAGTCAATGAAAAAGTGCGACTTTTTGACTTGTCGCGCTATGTGGTTACAGATCAAGGTTTATACGTTGTTGGAGACTGCAATAATTATGCGTGTGGTATTAAACAAAATATTATTTATTCTGACTTCACGAAAGTAGATCTCGGTATAAATTTCTAAGATATAAATGAAATCGTGGTTGACAAAATCTACAAGTTTCTCATTATTTATATGAAGAACTAGGACGTCTATATAACTGGTAACAACACCAACGGGACTTTATTTAATTAAAAAGACGATCTGGCTATCAGAAAAGCTGGAAACGGGATGAGTCATATTCAAATTGGTTTTGATATGGACGATGATCTTTTTGTCCCACATTTCGTTCAAGGTGGCAACTTGCAAAAGTACTCCAACGGCGCCTCAATAACAGTACAGAAAAACGTAAATAGTTTCTACTTTGACGAATCTTCATCAGTCAACTAAAAGTAAGATACTTAAAATATAGTCATGGTTATGGCAGACAAAATATTTGTGAGAAACTTCAAGCAAAGCAGATACGATGCTTTGAAGCTATATTGTGCCATGAATCCTCAAAATGCTCAGTGTCTTTTGATAGAACAAAATAAATCACATACTTGTAATTATGATTTAAGTGATCCTGGCACTGTAATGAGTACAGACGAATATTGCAAATTAGTATATTGCAATTGGGGTTAGGATGTAGCATTTAATGCAGTGGCTCAATAATGTTAATTATACGCGTTGGATAGTAATAATCCAAACGGGTTTTCTCCAATATAACCTGACACATTCTTAACTTATTCGGCTACGGACAAATCACCTTTAACAAAATCACTATTTTGTATGGATTTATATGCGAATTCTATCTCACTTTATGATTCTGGGTGCTTCTTTGGCAGACAGATGAACTCGTGGTCTTCAGATTACGACCTTGCTCGTTATGAGACTGCTCCGAGAGACTACTCAGTTCTGATTGGTTAAGGGAAATCTGCTAATCAGTCGGCAGTTGCCGGTATTTCTGTCGGTGTAACTATAGCAATTATGATCCTCATTTTCACCGTTGTTTACTTCGTCGTTAAATACTACAAGAAGAGCAGACTAAACAAAAACAAGGCAGTAATAGACGTTGATCAAATCGTTCCAAAATCTGAATTCGTCATGAACAGGTCCGAAATGGTGAACGAAACCCAAATTGTTCAGGATTCGGCCCAACTAACTCAAGACGAACATATGGAAGATGACCAAATGATCGACGAATACGCTTGAACGGAATGAGACAAACAAAAATATTGTTATTTAATTGTAACTTACTATCTAATATTTGTGCTTCATCAACAAGTTAATATAATAAGTTTAATTCAACATAATCAATAATAATAGTCTGGTGTGAAAGATTAAACTAATATCAATTATTATCTTAGCCGCAAATTTGAAATTACACAATATAATCTAAATTTTCCACACCACCAATGGCATCATCAATATTTAGGGTGATACTAAACTCTGTCCTCTTTAGATGTTTAATGTCTATCATCGCGTCTGTTTTTGCAATGCTTTTTATAAGAAGCAAAATTAATAAAACTGAACGTAATAGTATTTAAAAATCTCTATTTTCAAGGTTTGTTCACAACTACTTTGGAATTTCTACAGGATTTTTTGTTTAAGTCACATTAGTCTTTATATACTTAATAATCACACCAATTCTGGTGTGGAATTTTGAAACTGAGAATTTTGCATGTTCAAAAACTTGCAAATAAATCTTAATGATAGCTTTGCCTAGAAAATAAAAGCTGTTGGAGACAGAGTTTATAGCATCATAGTCACACGTATCTTTTATTATTACAAGTATTTCTTCAATCATTTCAATTATTGTTTATGTAAAACTAATTTCAAAACCAAAACCTTCAGTTAGTTCAACTTCAGCTATTTCTCAATTGTACTTTACTCCAAAGTTTAAAACTGATGAGCAGAAAACTGTGTTTTACTAATTGTTAAATATATTTTCTCCACATTGCAGAATTTGTAATAATACAACTCCATTTTCAGCTCATTCATAAATTTCAGACATTTGTGTACCATACTATGATCATACTTGTCCATGGGTAGGTCGGGATGTTGCATCCAATTCATTGCTAGGTTTTATTTAATTTGTTGGATTTACTTCTGTTCAAGCACTCATTCTACTGTGTATAACTCTACTAAGGTTAATATGCTAGACACTTTATTTAATTAAAATTGCTAATTTCAAGATAAAATTTTACTATTTGTTACCAGCTTTAGCTGTAAATATAGACAACAATCAATCAAGTTTATACTTTGCGCTAATTTTAGCGTTAGTTGTTTTACTTGTTAGTGGTGGTTAGTTTGTGTTCTAAATATTAAAGTTGAGCCGTGTTGTAACTCTACCATACTAAGATAAAATGAAAGAAATGAAGAACAAAGACTATTATCTTTCAACAATTGCAGATTACGTAGAAATTGATGGAAAACAGTATTAATAATTAGTTGTTCTAAAGCAAAGTTAAAATTCACAGTTAAAATTTGAAAATGGACTCTGTTTGTTACCTGATAACTAAATCGTGTATGATGTAGAATTTACATAAAAAATTATTAAGAACTACCCAACATCTTGTGGAATGATAGAAAAGATCAATTGGTTGAAGTCATAGACTTTGTAAGAGTGAAAAATCTTATCAGTATATAATCATTATAATGATAAAAACGAAAGTCGCAAAAAATAAAAACAGACATTCTCATAATTCTGAATAATAATTTAATATACAGATTATTATAATCATTATTAGAAATTAAAGGTACGAAAGTCGTACTATAAGAATGTAAAGTATTTTCACAGCTTGAAATCCCCTTCTCTGACGTATACTTTGGCTTCTCCGTTATTCAGGGTTACGTCAACCTGCCCGTTTTGTCCGACATTAACGCAATCATCGTTCTTCAAAATATTGCATATTCTGGAATTAGCATTGAATGGCGAGTTCATTTAGTAGTGCACTTAGTTATTATTACTCCCCTTATTAGTTACAATCGTCATGACCCTGTTACCCCTTGCGAACGCGTAAACATCCTCGGCCACAAACAGCTCTTTTTGGTCAAGTGTTTCAAATGGCATTTGCTTTCTTAATTTATTAAGTATTTGAATGAACTTGTAGTGAACTGAATTTTAATTGTAGCCAGTTTTCCACAGCGCGCGTCGGTTATCAGGATCATTTCCTCCATACATATCTTATTCACAGCCGTAGTACAATATTGGGATTCCGGTCCAGGTGTGCATCAAAACGATTGCGTTTTCGTACCTTTTTAAATCGTTATGTTGAGACAAAAATCTGGGGTTGTCGTGGTTCTCAAAGAATATTCCGAGGTCGCGCAGGGTGTCTCCGAAGATGTCGTTCCCGTCGTGGAAGTTGGCTTATAATTGGTACATGGACTGACCTGCGCCAATTGTTCTATCAACAACGAAATAAAATGGGTAATTCAAAGCAGTTTACACCTCCTCGTCACTCACGAAGGACTTGATAAACTTGAAATCGTCAACGAAAATCTCAGCGATATTGAACCAGGGAGTCACCTTCCTTAAATCGCGCCAGAAATCGTGGTTTATGTGACGCACTGTATCAATTCTGAATCCATCAAAGTTGAATTTTTACTGATACCACTGAGCCCAGTGAATTAACTCGTCGTGAACGAACTAATTATTCTAATTCAAATCGGGGAGGTTGCAGAGCCTGCAGTTTTACACCTGCCACTAATCATTCCAATCTTGAATATCACACGGATTGTGATAGTATTCGGATTTCGGGAAAGTTGTAATGCAAGAGTAATCGTAAGAACCACCCCAGCACTGACCCACATGATTGTACACCACGTCAGCAATAACATAAATGTCACGCTTATGCGCTTCATTCACCAGATTTATCAAATCCTAGTCAGAACCAAAATACTTATTCGTAGCATAAAAGTTAGCTATAGCGTAACCATGATACAGATTAGAAGCATTGTGAGCCTACTCCAAGGTTGGAGAAATCCAGATAGCATCATAACCCAAGTCCTTGATGTAATCCAACTTGCTGACCATGGCGTTGAATGTACCACCACAATAATTGCCCAAATTGTCGCAATTTCCATTATCATTCGAGGCGAACCTATCCGTTAATAATTAATAGATTCTACGAGAGCGAAAGTCTTTTGCAGCAGGATGTGTTAATATAGAAATTATACTAAACATTCGTTGATGTGGGAGTTGTATAATTAAAATTGGGATTCTGTGTAATATAAATAATTATATGCAACTATTCTTAAATATGCAATAGTTGATACAAAATCATATAATATACTTAATATTAATACGATTGATGTTTAAACTAAGGCTGGAAAAAACCGGGATTAATTCTCAGACCGGTCCGGTTTCCCGGTTTTAGCTCCTGGAAAAAGGAGGAAAAGAGCAAATATTTTTTACTAAACCGGTTGATTATCCGGGATTTTTAGAAAAATGAGTTTTATATCAGGTAGGTATATTACATCATAATTTATCCTAAATAACTCTGACTAGTTGTTATTCTCTTATATTTTACATATTGCATCTATTTTAACTTTTTAACTCTAACATTTTGTGATTTATAATGACATCTTTAAGTTTTGATGTTCGATAACATATAAACCGTTCGTAAATAGTTATTTACATACCGATTTTAACATTTTTGAAATTAAATACATCTAAATACTAATAATATAGCGAATTATACATGTCTTTAAGTAATAATCTTTATATGTTGTATTTAACCACTTATCCCTATTTATAGCGATTCTTTAGTCACTATGTATACTGTTAAGAAGCATATTTCTCAATTTAATGTAAAAGAGTTTAAATACATCATTAATTTAGCATGTTTTAAAGATGAATAGACACAATCCTTTAGCACAAAGTATATAACTATATTTTATCTTAGTAATTTTCACAGTTTTATTTTTTTCTTATTGATGTCTATTTTTAAACTTATCTAATCTAACATTTGTAAAGTGGAAAAATAACTTATATTCTTACATAACAATGCGATATACTGCTATTTATCAATTATTTCCCACTTCAATTAATATAAAATCCCGGGAATATTTTGCGAACTGGAAGAAACCGGAAGGACAATTCCCGGAGAAATCCAGGAGCCGGATGGATTTAGTCATCCCGGCTTTAGCTAAAACCGGGACAAAACTGGAAAATCCAGTCCCATAACAGCCTTAGTTTAAACAACACCATTACATTTATTACAACAAAGAATTCCGAATTCTGAGTACTTTATAATCATTATGCAAAACGGCAGCTATGTATTATCAAAATAGTTCACAGATCAACTTTGCTTTTTCTTAGTAGGTCTTGGCTGAATCTGAGTTGCTCTACTTTTTTCTCTAGGAGTTCTTTTTCTTTGTTGACCTCCTCGTATTTGAGTTTGATATCTTCGTTTTGTTTGTTAAGTTTGTTCATTTTGTCCATCATGGATTGAATGTGTATTTGTTGAGCTGGGGTAACGTTTACTTTTTCGAGCATTTTCTCTTGTAATTGATTATATTTCACAGTCAGGTCTGTTATTTTGGTCTTGAGCCCTTCCACTTCGCTTTTGTGTGTTAAAATCGTGTTTCTCTGCTCATTGTTTTATTTTACCAAAAGTGCAAGTTGAGATTTAAGCCCTTCCACTTCACTGGCCGTTTCGTCGGACCTTAACTTCTGCAACTCAGAATTAAGTTCCTTCAGTTTCTGATTGTAATCCTCGGTGGTTGTTTTGAGTGTGTGTTCGGATAAAGTTTATTGTTCAACCAGTTCAATTCGTGCGAGTTTCTTCGTTTAAAGAAGAAGGTCTTGTTACTTCTGCACCGTTTCCTTTAAAGTTGTGTTAGTTTGTTTTAGGTGATTTATCTTGTGCTCAGAATTTGCTTTAAGTTGCTTATTGGCTTGCTCAAGGGCTTTATTGTTCAATTATTGCTGTTTGAGCTGCTCACGCAAATTGCTTAATTACAATTCGTGAGATTAGACTATTTCGTCACGCTAGGCCTCAAAAATGCGCTTCTAGTCAGTAAACTTCTAACGAACAATTTCAGTTTCTTTTACACGTTACTCCCTAAGTCTAGCTATCTCCTGACATTTTTACTCATAATCCTATTCCAAACTCATCTGTGGTGCGGTTATGAAACACGATGAAGATCACAATAAATACTGCGATTTATATTAACTTCCACTTTAAATGTCATTACCAGACGATAAAACACGCTTTGAATGCGAACTCGATTTCGTTACCATGCTAGGAGACTCTAAATTTGTATAATACTTGCAAAAATACTATTTTGATGATGAATACTTTGTTGACTGGATCAAATACTTGCAGTACTTTAGACAACCTCCATATGTACGTTTCGTTAAAAATCCAATAAGTTTGTTTTACTTAGAAAATTTATAACATTAATAATTTAGATAACACTTGCTTTTAACCGCTACGAATGATGGATAGGTAGAAAATACTAATCTTAAATATTTTGAAGCACAGTTAACTAAATTTTATAAAACATTCAGAGAGGTTACTTAAGAAGGACTTAAGTAAGCAGATAAAGAAGCAAGATAGTGATTCAAAGTTTATCATTCAATTGCAATAGCATCTATTTCAATTAAAGCACCCTTTGGTAGCTTACTCATTTCCACACATATTCTAGCTGGTTTATGCTCTGTAAAGTACTTTGCGTATACTTCATTTACTTTAGTAAAATCATCCATGTTTTATAACACAACCTAACATTTGGCTACTTTATTTAAACCAGATTTTGCTGCGTCAAGCACTTCTTTTAAATTTTACAGAGCAGCTTCTGTTTATTCTTCAACTGTTGCAGGTAAGTTTCCTTAAATTATACCAAGCTGACCGGATACATAAATAAAGCCATTAGCTTTAATAGCTGCTGAATATGGACCGAAACATGGAGAGCTAGTAACAACTTATTATAGTTTGGACTCTTCTGTAAGCTGAGTTTCTACTTTGTTATTGGTTGAGCAACCCATTCAAGATGTGGAAAACATACGCTTTAATAAAATATAAACATTTTGATGATATATTCCACCGCTCAAAACCAATAAATGCCATTAACCATCACTATCATACATAGTGCAACCTAAGATCCAGAAGATTTAATTGGTCTATTAATAAATAAAAACTTCACTTAATCACCAGAGTTTCCAGACTCTGTTATTTTTAAAACTCATAAATTAGGAACACCATAACCAGACTAACCATTTGAATCCAGTTACGTATTATTTGAAGTTTCTAAAAGATAAGACTTTGCAAAAATTATACAGGAGTTAGCAACATAAGAACGTCGTGACAAATTATTTAAATAGACCATTCTTGTAGGTCTAGCAGTGAATGAAACAGATAATCGAGTTTCAAGTGCAGAAATAATAAAGATATCATAGAAATTCAATTTAAAATACGTGGAAGTTTCAACAGATTTCGAGGTATTACGTAAATTGACATAGATAAGTCTCTAATTTGCGGTTAAGCAGCAGCGTGCGGACTCCGGTGGTCGTTCTCTTGTTTCAACTCAGAAATCATAGCTTTCAAAGAAAATCGCTAATAATTCTGGAAATGTGTCTAACAACGTGTCAAATATCTCACCAATAGATTCTGATCCAGAAAATATTTCTGACAGGCTAAACATGGAGCCGCCTCGAAACGACGTGTTTGAGGAGTTGAACTAGCTTCCTTCTGTAACCTGGACGAACAAAACGCCTGAAATGATGACCAAAGAGGTAATCAATCCAAATCGTTCAAACGACCAGCTCCTTAAATTTTCTCCCAGAGACATTTAGTAGGTTCCTGATGACGTGAGTCAAAAATTCGAGCCTGCAACCAGCGTGTAGCCCAGCCCATCTCAGTAATTAGCTCAACTTAAGCAAGAGAGGCAAACGCCAATTCGCGAGTCCATAACCGAGCCCAAGGCGATTCCTGTGTTTTAAAACGATCAAAATCACTTCTCCCTCCCTCTGACCTCTTTCGTGCGCGACACGGACAAACTAATGAAGTAAAAGTACCACAATAACACGCCGCTACTAATCAAATTGAATTTTGCTTAAAACGGGATTCGGAAAACTGGATTCGTTAAGTGCCGGATTCACGACGACCCGGAGCATTTGTCAAAGCAGTTTTGTTCAGCGTTTTAATTCCAAAACGTTTTTAAAGTGCAGAAAATAATTGAGGAGAAGATGAAACAATTCGGGTACCTGAACGACCAAAATGAAATTGAGTTCCCAAACACCCTTCAGAAGAACTTTAAGAGGGCGAAAGCGGTTGCAAAATTCCAATTCGGGCTCAGAGCCGTTGTCGTTGACGTCGTCGAAGGAGAAGAAGCGGAAACGGGAAGGAAAGTCTGCCAGGAATTCGGGCTCAACCCGGATTTGTATCTGGGATTTGTCGTTTCCAAAATTAATGCTTGCAAGTAGATTTAGAGTAAGTGAAAATAGAATATTATTAATGTCTAATTCTCATTTAGTGTGCAATTCATTTCTAATTTATTGTGATTCGTATTATTAAAGTAATTGCAAAAGTTCGCCTTCAGCATAGGGTATAAATTAGAAGAACTGACCTTCTATTTGAGCTCGAAAACGCATCCAACCTTTCATAAACAGCTAGGTAAAATCCTAACGACCAAAATGAAATTGAGTTCCCAAACACACTTTAGAAGAACTTTAAAAGGGCGAAAGCGGTTGCGAAATTCCAATTCGGGCTCAGAGCCGTTGTTATTGACGTCGTTGAAGGAGAAGAAGCGGAAACGGGAAGGAAAGTCTGCCAGGAATTCGGGCTCAACCCGGATTTGTACCTTGGGTTCGTCGTTTCCAAAATTAATGCTTGCAAGTAGATTTAGAGTAAGTGAAAATAGAATATTATTTATGTGTAATTCTAATTTAGTGTGTACTTCACTTCTAATTTGTTGTGATTCATATTATTAAAGTAATTGCAAAAGTTCGCCTTCAGCATAGGGTATAAATTAGAAGAACTGACCTTCTTTACGAGCTCGAAAACGCATCCAACCTTTCATAAACAGCTAGGTAAAATCCTAACGACCAAAATGAAATTGAGTTCCCAAACACACTTTAGAAGAACTTTAAAAGGGCGAAAGCGGTTGCGAAATTCCAATTCGGGCTCAGAGCCGTTGTCGTTGACGTCGTTGAAGGAGAAGAAACGGAAACGGGAAGGAAAGTCTGCCAGGAATTCGGGCTCAACCCGGATTTGTACCTTGGGTTCGTCGTTTCCAAAATTAACGCTTGCAAGTAGATTTAGAGTAAGTGAAAATAGAATATTATTAATGTCTAATTCTCATTTAGTGTGCAATTCATTTCTAATTTATTGTGATTCGTATTATTAAAGTAATTGCAAAAGTTCGCCTTCAGCATAGGGTATAAATTAGAAGAACTGACCTTCTATTTGAGCTCGAAAACGCATCCAACCTTTCATAAACGGAGCTAGGTAAAATCCTAACGACCAAAATGAAATTGAGTTCCCAAACACACTTTAGAAGAACTTTAAAAGGGCGAAAGCGGTTGCGAAATTCCAATTCGGGCTCAGAGCCGTTGTTATTGACGTCGTTGAAGGAGAAGAAACGGAAACGGGAAGGAAAGTCTGCCAGGAATTCGGGCTCAACCCGGATTTGTACCTTGGGTTCGTCGTTTCCAAAATTAACGCTTGCAAGTAGATTTAGAGTAAGTGAAAATAGAATATTATTAATGTCTAATTCTCATTTAGTGTGCAATTCATTTCTAATTTATTGTGATTCGTATTATTAACGTAATTGCAAAAGTTCGCCTTCAGCATAGGGTATAAATTAGAAGAACTGACCTTCTTTAGAGCTCGAAAACGCATCCAACCTTTCATAAACAGCTAGGTAAAATCCTAACGACCAAAATGAAATTGAGTTCCCAAACACACTTTAGAAGAACTTTAAAAGGGCGAAAGCGGTTGCGAAATTCCAATTCGGGCTCAGAGCCGTTGTTATTGACGTCGTTGAAGGAGAAGAAACGGAAACGGGAAGGAAAGTCTGCCAGGAATTCGGGCTCAACCCGGATTTGTACCTTGGGTTCGTCGTTTCCAAAATTAACGCTTGCAAGTAGATTTAGAGTAAGTGAAAATAGAATATTATTAATGTCTAATTCTCATTTAGTGTGCAATTCATTTCTAATTTATTGTGATTCGTATTATTAAAGTAATTGCAAAAGTTCGCCTTCAGCATAGGGTATAAATTAGAAGAACTGACCTTCTTTACGAGCTCGAAAACGCATCCAACCTTTCATAACGGAGCTAGGTAAAATCCTAACGACCAAAATGAAATTGAGTTCCCAAACACACTTTAGAAGAACTTTAAGAGGGCGAAAGCGGTTGCAAAATTCCAATTCGGGCTCAGATCCGTTGTTATTGACGTCGTTGAAGGAGAAGAAACGGAAACGGGAAGGAAAGTCTGCCAGGAATTCGGGCTCAACCCGGATTTGTACCTTGGGTTCGTCGTTTCCAAAATTAATGCTTGCAAGTAGATTTAGAGTAAGTGAAAATAGAATATTATTTATGTGTAATTCTAATTTAGTGTGTACTTCACTTCTAATTTGTTGTGATTCATATTATTAAATATATTGCAAAAGTTCGCCTTCAGCATAGGGTATAAATTAGAAGAACTGACCTTCTTTATGAGCTCGAAAACGCATCTAACCTTTCATAAACAGCTAGGTAAAATCCTAACGACCAAAATGAAATTGAGTTCCCAAACACACTTTAGAAGAACTTTAAGAGGGCGAAAGCGGTTGCAAAATTCCAATTCGGGCTCAGATCCGTTGTTATTGACGTCGTTGAAGGAGAAGAAACGGAAACGGGAAGGAAAGTCTGCCAGGAATTCGGGCTCAACCCGGATTTGTACCTTGGGTTCGTCGTTTCCAAAATTAATGCTTGCAAGTAGATTTAGAGTAAGTGAAAATAGAATATTATTAAACAATAACTTGTTAAAACACTAAAGTTATCACAATATATAATATACTTTCTGGTGTAATTTGACTTCTTATTTAGTGTCTAATTCATGTAAAATTCATTATGATTCAATTTATTAAATAAAAATTACAATAGTTTACCTTTCAAATTACAAAGAATATTCTCAATATCTCATTTTATTTTTTAACACTTCAAATGAATCCCTCAAAAATAGTGCTGGAACACCCGCCGAAGGACAACCAGATCTTCACCGGCATCCCGCTCTTCGACGTGGTGGACTTCACCTACTCGCGGATGAGGAAGCAGGTAAAATCCTACATCACGAAAGACGGAGAGTACTTTCTGGGCTACTTCAAAAGCGACCGAACCTTCCTTTTTAACTCGTGTATGAAGTAAAGTCAACAAACCAACGTGGTCCCGGTTAAATTCGTGTCAATCTCTAAAACTGTTTAACATGGCCTCACCACTTGGGCCCACATTCCGTTTTCAAAGGTCTTCGACAAGGCTGGGAATAAGATCAATTTAAAATAAGAACTGGTTAACCAAGAGCTGGAAAACGCATCGGAGTTGCCCGAACCGGAATTTGAAACAGAAAAACCGAAAGGATTATTTTAATAATCTTCTGCCTCACAACTGTTTGACGAAGAGAAAGAAGCTGAATATGTTGAATAAAGATATAACCAGCTGAAAAGGTACAGCACGCAAGATAATTCTGAATTCAAAAATAATAATAGTTAAGTTTGGAGAGAAGGCGTAGTATTCGCGGCTGCTAAGATATAATGAAGAATCTAGTCAAATAAGTGATTTTTAGTTTGTTTTATAACTTTATTCAGAAGTTTCTCATTGAGCTTACAAAAAATATACTTTAAAAGTTATAACTTAAATTTCAACGTTTATAACATTATTATTGACATATTAATTAGTTATAGATGGGTTATAACTATTGTGTTTAAGAATAAATAATAGTATTACAATTTAAAGACTCCATTTAATAACTAAATTATTCAAATCTCCTTTCTGATACATTAGAACTTCCTAGTTTTATCACAGGGATTAAACTAAAAGGCTCAGATAAAGAAAATACTAACTTTGAACTTATCATTTAACAACTTCTTTAACAACAAACTACAATAACGCATAGGGAATTTATTCAGTGGTTAATAAAATCATATAAAATCTAAGCGGTTCAAGGAAGTAATGGAATCGAATAACTACTTTGATCATAAACAATAATACTTATTACAATGGCGATCTTCAATAGTGATTGAAAGACTCAAGTTGGAAAACACACAAAATAGGAGCAAATAAGACAAAAAGGTTATTTGGTTTAATCAAATTGATTACAACTAAAAGACGTGTGACGATAGGAATCTAACTGCTTAAATAGTTTAGTCACTATTAAAAAAAACACCTTGAAATTGTTAGAATAGTGATATAGTTTTTAATGTGTGTCGTGTTAGAGATATTTTAACGTATTTTCATTTTATAACGCGTTATAAGACTTTATCGGTTTTCTAACTCTTATTGGTTGGCTTTACAGTGCAACCTCGATTCTTAACAGCAAAAGTTATGTTGCTACTAAATCGACTAAGAGCTATTCTAGCTTGAGTTGCATGCGTCATTAAATGTTTTGAGATTATATATCTTGAAATACGATTATATTTCTTTCATAGGGCTAACTTGTTGAGATGTAACATAGTGTGGTGTGTATATTTTAACATTTAATTGTTTGCAAACATATAAGCAAAATATTATACAGACACGATTCGTTAGAAAGAGTTTAATATTATAACAAATCACACTACTTATTGCAATTATTTTGGAAATCAGCCAATACACATTATATCTATTAAAACGGCAAGTTTAAATATTAAATGAACCTCAATTAGATCAAAGTTATCAATATAACGTTAATATAACAAATATTATAAATGTAAGAATGGTTTTAGAATGAGACATTGAAAAATGATGTCAATACAGTGCAAAGAAAGTATTAATAAATGTAATATATATTAGTCAGGGACTGTAACAGTATATAAAATAGTTAATTAGTTGGAAACAGTAAAGATAAATGCAAATCTTAAAAACGTTTAAATAATATAATTGTAGCATCATAATCATATTTTCTATTTGCATTCCCGTTATACTATATAGTTATTTAAATAAATACAACATTTAAAAATGTAGATGAAAGAAGGAATATACGTCCCCAGAAAAATATCTTTAGCTGTTAAGTGAGTCGTCATTCATATAAATAATAACAATATCAAAATCACAACAATTAGTTTGCAGATAACACGTCATTATTGACCCAGTAGAACATAGTAACTGCCGTAATAATTAGTAAAGAAATAAATACTGACCATGTGGACACTTACTAATTAATAGTATTGAATTTTGCAATACTAGTGATGATTATGGCTTCTATAGAGTTTAAATATATCATGCTTACAACTAATCTCTATCACAGGACAACTTATATTCCAAAAATGTCTAATTCTGCTGATAATATTATTTGTTGAAGATATGAACTGTAGAAAAATATAATATCGTAGATAATTAGAATTTAATATATTTTAATTAGTCCTCACTCAGCATCCGAAATCCCCATTTCCACACGCGTAACTGAGAGCTATCTTAGCTCATAACATGTGCCTCTACACACACGCTATAAAATACCATCATAAGATGAAAATTAATTTTCCTCTACTTTAATAATCAATCTAGTGATTCAATTTTTCTTTTCAATTTGCTTCTTCAATGTTTGCTTATACTTTTAATCTATCAGTATTTTGATACACGATCCAGTTATCATGGCCCCTCATGGAGCCAGTTCAGATAGCAATTATCCAGTCAATATGACAGCTGCCTAGCTCCTCATATGAATTTTTGGTTGAAGTTTTCTTACTTATAACCTCCAAACGACTTGTTTCCTCCTTTGTTTTGCTTGCTGAAGTTGGTCTAGCCTATTGGTATTTTGACGTACATGAATGAGTCATCGTTGCGTTTTGATTTAACATCATTGTATCTGTATTCGTTTAGGGAATTGAACAGTTTCCCTTAGTTGTTGTTGAATTTGTTGTTGTTTCGATCGAAATAGTTGCCTTGTTGTTTCAGAGTTTTTTGTAAAACTTTCGTTAGCTTTTAGACTACGTCTGCTTGGTTCCAAGAGTGTTTCTTCCAGTTTTTCTTGTAAGCATCATTGTTTTTGTTTTGTTGTTTGCGATCGAAGCAGTTGTTCATCTCACATTGTTTGATGTAGATGTATGGATTTTGATCAGTTGTTACTCGTTATTTTGTGGAGCTGTTGTGATTCTGTTATCCAGTGAATGAGTTTCCTTTTGGTTTTTGGTTACCGTTAAGAATTTTGTTAAATGATTTGACGAGTTCTTTAATTTAATTCTTCTTGCTTTGGTTTTGTTGAGAGCCTTTTGGTTTGCTTTATTCCGTGTTGCTCTGGTTGTTTTGCTTGTTTTTCTTGTTGTGTTCAGTTTGTTTTTGTGATCTGAAAGATAGGATATATTTTAATTATAAGTTAAGACAAATGATGTAAACCATATCAGAAATTGTCTCCGAGTTATGTATATGAAAATAGAATTTCAAACTTTATAAAATTGCATCAACAACACAAAATTGGTTTCATGAATTTCATTATCAACAATAAATGCTTTCTTCTATTATGTTGTATAAATAGTTAGAAACCGTGCATATGTCATGTTAAAATAGTATTTTAGTTAGTAATAATATGTTTAATTATTGTTAAAAGGCCCAATAATTAAATTAAATAGTTCTTAATAACAATATGCATTAAAGTTAACAAGCTAATCAAATATTTATTTATACGTAAAGTGCAAAAGAATCACACATCTAATCTGATGTTAATAATGTTAACGTTAATTCATTCACAGTGTTTGGATTTGTTAAAAATGTTAGTACTATAATAAATTCTGTTATTAATATTTCAATTTAGTTTGAAGTTATAAAAGCAGCTCTTTTATGCATATAATGTGACATAGTAATAAGTAACTCGACTATGATATTTATAGGAAAGGGGTAATAATTGTCAGCATTAATAGTTGAATCTAAAGAATTAATTTAAATACAGTTTACAGTCATTTAGTATAAATTTGAAAGCGTGTAATCTTCTGGTATAGTGTCGATAATTAATAATAATATTACAAATTTTAGTGTTATTGAAAGCTAAATGTCTGGTTACAATTTTTATATCACTGAAAATTCTGGGTATATAGCGTCATAAGTAAAAATAAACTTGTAATTAAATATTATAAATGTAAAAGTTTGTGTTATTGATACTCCGCAAATTGGTAAAATTAACTAAAATATCTAAATTGACTAAAATGAATTTGAAAGTACATCTTGCGAAAATATATGTGGAAATTTAATATTGGCATACGGTATATGCTTAGACTAATTTAATTATAGTAAATTTAGTAAGTTTAGCTATGAATGTGTGTATCCATTTGTTTACAGTATTAACTATTGTGTTTGTGCAGACGGGTATTTGTTAAATGAATCTAAATGTGTAAGTGTTTTGAATAAACTTTCAGAGTTGCAATTAAATGTGTAGCTATAAAGTATCAAATTAGATTAAATGGAGAATATAGTAAACCAGATAAGTATTTCTTAAGATGATAAGTTACAAAATGTATTAAAATATATTAACGATAATGTATCAATTTTAGATAAAAGAATAGCGGATAATGTCACTATTTTAAATTAGAAAATATTATCTGAAGATTTAAAACTTTTATAGTAAATAGTTAACAATTCTACCGTTTTAGAAAATAGAATATTATCAAACGCAAGTGAAATATAATAAAGAATCGCAGATAACATAACAATAATTAACAATAAGTTCTCTCAAGCTATTTTAAACAACTTTACTATTCTTGATTAAAGAATACTCAACAATGTCACTGCAATAAACTAATCACTAATATCAGGAAATAATATTTTACTTCAGAATATTATAGATAATTCAACTCGACTAGATCAAAGGATATTATTGAACATATCAAGTTTGAATGCTCTAATTGCAAACACAACAACTAAACTAACTCAAAATATTTTAGACAACACGACTAATTTGGATAAAAGAATATCTGAAAATATCACAAATGTTAATTCTGCAATATCTTCTGGAAATTTCAAACTACTCTAGAATATAGTTGACAACTCAACAACTTTAGATAGTAGAATTGTTAACAACATCACTAGTTTGACATATAATTTTACATAAAACATTACCACAATTAATACTTTAATTCAATAATTGTAAATCCAAATTGACTTACTTCAAAACAAATAAGACAAACTACCTCTGGAAATGCTTGCTAACATGTTTTAACAAGAGAACTACGAAGTCACCGAGTTGTGGATGGTATGCGGACAACCAGCATACGTTCAAACTTTCGACATCACTTCCGTCACCAACACCATTATCGCGTCGAACTTCACGAATGGTTCTGTGTTTGGTTCTCTTATCAATGTTCAAAGTGCGTTTATAGATATTTAGGGCGGGGTTTACACTTCTGTTGTGTAACCATTATTTGCAGCTCAAAACTAGTTCTACAACATCAAAGTGCAAGTTGGAACCCAGATAGTTGTAAGTGGACAAATATTGTCAAGTAATAACGCCATTATTATCAATCAATTCATTATTCTGTCCAAAGTAGGATCCACTATAATGATAAATTCTTAGCTCTAACTTAACATCCTTCAAACTCAGTCTGTTAACACAAATATTAAAGATATGAAGGTCAACCTTGACGTTGAATCTTCGACAGGAAATCTTGGTCTCATTGGATCTCTAACTGGACAGATGAACATTATTAACTACGATATTTTTGGAACCTACGAAACACAAGGCAGCATTAGTATGGGTGCCTCGACATTGAGTTCAAGTAATGTTATGATTAAACACTTAAACTTCGCACCGTTATAGTACGTTTATGGAAACCAGTCTTCGTACTTGTTCAGATTTGTAATCATGTGTAACATCGAAATAACAAGAAGTGTCATTCGCATTGGAAATATTAATTAGTAATTAGCTATGGGCTCAATATCAAGTACAATCAATTCATAGCAAGAGTTTGGAGGTCTAATATTATAAATGACTTCAACAAAACTATTATTTGCTGAAATATTTTATAGCTCTAATTTAACGTGCACTACACAATATATGACAAAATCAGGATTGCTGTTAGGAATTACTACTTCTATGACAAGTTAAATAATGTTCTATGGAATATGTATCTAAGTATTCTTAAATGCGAGCACTAATTTCAATATGTTTGGTATATTCGGATAAGTAGATGGTAATATTACATTCAGATAATCGGATATTAATATCGACTTTTAGAATTCTGCGACAGTTAACATATATGGAATATTTGGTCAAATTACTGTATAAAGTATTTATTCTTCGTTTTCTGATTTGACCATTAATTAACAAATTAATTAAAGTCCAGGTGGAAATAATGCAGGATTAGTTGGGTTATTATACTCTCTAACATCTAATATACAAAATATTTCTTTAAGTAATAGTATGTATAACAATACTTGTTATGGCGGAGGACTTCTTGGTATAGCTAAAAGCAATGTATCATTATCACATATATAAATTCATAATTTAACTATTAATTCAACCGGAAATTCTGGAACTATAATAGGTTAATCAGTTATTACAGTATATATGTAAAATATTATTGTTGACAGTGCATTAATTGAGTCCACTTAGTATGTTGGAGGGTTTATAGCATTTTCTGACTCAAATATATATCTATATAACAGTAAAGTAACAAACACAACAGTGATATCATCTTAAAACCTTGGCGGGATAATTGGTCTTATCCAATTTAATCGTTAAACAATTGTATAAAACGTTGACGCAAAAAATATCACAATTGTGAGTTTAGCAGCTTGCTCAACTGGTACTATAATAGGAATAGCCACCTAAGGAACATATATATAAATTAATATAGTGGCTGTTTCTGATATCAATATTTCTGCGAATGGTGGTGGTGGTACCGCCGGAATTGTTGGATGGTCATATTATAACATAACTATTTCTTCATGCTCGATACATAATATAGTTATTAACTCAACTAGTGCCGGAACTGGGGGTATTATCGGATAATCGAATGTCTCATCAATTGATAACTGTCAACTAACGGACATTTAACTAATTGCACATAATTAGGCCGGAGGATTTGTAGGTATACTGAATTGGAATACCTTAATAAGTAGAGGTCAAGTTTGTAATATTAATATATTTTCTAAACAAAGTGCTGGAGGTTTAATTGGTATATCTAAAGCAGTTGTATAAATAAGTTATTCATAAGTAAATAATTCGAATATAAGCTCACTGTATTCTGTGGGAGGCGGTTTCATCGGAATGGCCAACTCCACTATTATCGATCAATGTGCAGTGAATAACACAAGCATCATTTCAGGTACTTAAGCAGGAGGTTTAATTGGAATTACCTACACTTTATCAAATGAAACAATTAATATATCAAATGTATCAATAATAAATATAAGTTTGAAATGTTAAGCCACATTTTCAGTTGGAGGTATTATTGGTATTACATATATTGACACATAAATTAAAGGTGCATACATATTTAATACAAGTGTTATAACTGCATACGCAACGGGTATTGGAGGTGTAGTAGGATATTCACTGGCGAATGTATCGTTATTAGATATTTCTGTAGATAGATTAATCGTTAACTCAAATGCGGAAGGAAGTGGAGGCATTATTGGATATTCTAATATTACATCTTGTATAAACTGCTAAGTTAAGAATTCTATAATTATTTCAACTCGATCTAATGGTGGAGTCATCGGTTTCTAAATATCAAACATTACAATTGTTGATAGTTAAGTTAACATATATAATACATCTGTTCAAAATGTTACTTTATCATCAGATACATACGCTGGGGGATTAATCGGATTTTATAACTCTTTTATGAATCTCCAAATAAATATGACAAATATTAGTTCAATAACAGTAAAAAGTAATAAAGGCGGTGTGTTGATAGGTCAAGCACTTAGTACCAATTATATAATTACGAATTCAGGTTCATATGGAGTAAATATCGTAAATGATGTTGTATAGTCAAATTGTATATATTTTATTCCAACTACAAATATATAAGGATGCTGAAATGATATTTTTTGTAAAAATATAAAATATAATAAATATTCAATGAACTTAACTCTATTTTTTGCTGTCTTGCAGAAGTTATATGCACCCTAAGAAAAGACCTTTGCAAATATCTCAAGTATAACACAGATTAGAGATCCAAGCCGAGAAGAGCACACAAACTCAACTATCTTAACTCACCCAGAATACAAATAACACATATGCAAACCAAGAAGTTATCAATAATCAGGTAGTTGCTTTAATTACTCTAAACATTGAGATAAGTCAAAAAATTAACATATTTCATAAAAATTATTATTTACACAAAATCAAAATATGCTTCAAAGACATGATATTTGTGCGTTTTTGAAGAATTTCTTCCATTTGAATATATGTTTATATTAGTTATTAAAAATGGGCGATCCAAATAATTCATTTTTTGTTTATGTTATGTTTTCATATCATTAATAAAATGCTCATTTTCAATAAAATAATCGTATTACCTAAACACGGCCGAAAATAGCAGGAATTCTCCGGTTCTAACAATACGAGATATAATTCTGAGCTTTAATGTTTCTTAAAATTGATGGATCCCAGTTTCCAGAGCTTTAACAATTTTTGATTTTGACAAATTCTTAATAAGAAACATAATTTGATTTTTAAAGTCGCAACTAGTTAGAACTAACTATAACCCGCTAGTAAAGTTATAATTCGATTAAATAAATGTGTTATTGCCATTATTTCTGAATGGTCAAAAACCGGGGTTAAAAATGGTGTTCTCAAAACTAAAGTATGAATGAATTTAAAATCAAATAGAGTATCTAGACATACTAGCATTCTCTTTGGTAATCTTATTGAGGCATATGGACTTGCTGATTAGGTCTTAAGATTTAATCCCACCAAGGTAATGTAGTAAAAATAACAAGGAGACAGTACAATTTATTCTTGTTGTTATTAATAGTAGCTAATAGTTTTAATCTATATACTTTTAATCAATTAGTTTTTTGATACACGATCCAGTTATCATGGCCCCTCACGGAGCCAGTTCAGATAGCAGTTATCCAGTCAATATGACAGCTGCCTAGCTCCTCATATGAATTTTTGGTTGAAGTTTTCTTACTTATAACCTCCAAACGACTTGTTTCCTCCTTTGTTTTGCTTGCTGAAGTTGGTCTAGCCTATTGGTATTTTGACGTACATGAATGAGTCATCGTTGCGTTTTGATTTAACATCATTGTATCTGTATTCGTTTAGGGAATTGAACAGTTTCCCTTAGTTGTTGTTGAATTTGTTGTTGTTTCGATCAAAGTAGTTGCCTTGTTGTTTCAGAGTTTTTTGTAAAACTTTCGTTAGCTTTTAGACTACGTCTGCTTGGTTCCAAGAGTGTTTCTTCCAGTTTTTCTTGTAAGCATCATTGTTTTTGTTTTGTTGTTTGCGATCGAAGCAGTTGTTCATCTCACATTGTTTGATGTAGATGTATGGATTTTGATCAGTTGTTACTCGTTATTTTGTGGAGCTGTTGTGATTCTGTTATCCAGTGAATGAGTTTCCTTTTGGTTTTTGGTTACCGTTAAGAATTTTGTTAAATGATTTGACGAGTTCTTTAATTTAATTCTTCTTGCTTTGGTTTTGTTGAGAGCCTTTTGGTTTGCTTTATTCCGTGTTGCTCTGGTTGTTTTGCTTGTTTTTCTTGTTGTGTTCAGTTTGTTTTTGTGATCTGAAAGATAGGATATATTTTAATTATAAGTTAAGACAAATGATGTAAACCATATCAGAAATTGTCTCCGAGTTATGTATATGAAAATAGAATTTCAAACTTTATAAAATTGCATCAACAACACAAAATTGGTTTCATGAATTTCATTATCAACAATAAATGCTTTCTTCTATTATGTTGTATAAATAGTTAGAAACCGTGCATATGTCATGTTAAAATAGTATTTTAGTTAGTAATAATATGTTAAATTATTGTTAAAAGGCCCAATAATTAAATTAAATAGTTCTTAATAACAATATGCATTAAAGTTAACAAGCTAATCAAATATTTATTTATACGTAAAGTGCAAAAGAATCACACATCTAATCTGATGTTAATAATGTTAACGTTAATTCATTCACAGTGTTTGGATTTGTTAAAAATGTTAGTACTATAATAAATTCTGTTATTAATATTTCAATTTAGTTTGAAGTTATAAAAGCAGCTCTTTTATGCATATAATGTGACATAGTAATAAGTAACTCGACTATGATATTTATAGGAAAGGGGTAATAATTGTCAGCATTAATAGTTGAATCTAAAGAATTAATTTAAATACAGTTTACAGTCATTTAGTATAAATTTGAAAGCGTGTAATCTTCTGGTATAGTGTCGATAATTAATAATAATATTACAAATTTTAGTGTTATTGAAAGCTAAATGTCTGGTTACAATTTTTATATCACTGAAAATTCTGGGTATATAGCGTCATAAGTAAAAATAAACTTGTAATTAAATATTATAAATGTAAAAGTTTGTGTTATTGATACTCCGCAAATTGGTAAAATTAACTAAAATATCTAAATTGACTAAAATGAATTTGAAAGTACATCTTGCGAAAATATATGTGGAAATTTAATATTGGCATACGGTATATGCTTAGACTAATTTAATTATAGTAAATTTAGTAAGTTTAGCTATGAATGTGTGTATCCATTTGTTTACAGTATTAACTATTGTGTTTGTGCAGACGGGTATTTGTTAAATGAATCTAAATGTGTAAGTGTTTTGAATAAACTTTCAGAGTTGCAATTAAATGTGTAGCTATAAAGTATCAAATTAGATTAAATGGAGAATATAGTAAACCAGATAAGTATTTCTTAAGATGATAAGTTACAAAATGTATTAAAATATATTAACGATAATGTATCAATTTTAGATAAAAGAATAGCGGATAATGTCACTATTTTAAATTAGAAAATATTATCTGAAGATTTAAAACTTTTATAGTAAATAGTTAACAATTCTACCGTTTTAGAAAATAGAATATTATCAAACGCAAGTGAAATATAATAAAGAATCGCAGATAACATAACAATAATTAACAATAAGTTCTCTCAAGCTATTTTAAACAACTTTACTATTCTTGATTAAAGAATACTCAACAATGTCACTGCAATAAACTAATCACTAATATCAGGAAATAATATTTTACTTCAGAATATTATAGATAATTCAACTCGACTAGATCAAAGGATATTATTGAACATATCAAGTTTGAATGCTCTAATTGCAAACACAACAACTAAACTAACTCAAAATATTTTAGACAACACGACTAATTTGGATAAAAGAATATCTGAAAATATCACAAATGTTAATTCTGCAATATCTTCTGGAAATTTCAAACTACTCTAGAATATAGTTGACAACTCAACAACTTTAGATAGTAGAATTGTTAACAACATCACTAGTTTGACATATCATTTTACATAAAACATTACCACAATTAATACTTTAATTCAATAATTGTAAATCCAAATTGACTTACTTCAAAACAAATAAGACAAACTACCTCTGGAAATGCTTGCTAACATGTTTTAACAAGAGAACTACGAAGTCACCGAGTTGTGGATGGTATGCGGACAACCAGCATACGTTCAAACTTTCGACATCACTTCCGTCACCAACACCATTATCGCGTCGAACTTCACGAATGGTTCTGTGTTTGGTTCTCTTATCAATGTTCAAAGTGCGTTTATAGATATTTAGGGCGGGGTTTACACTTCTGTTGTGTAACCATTATTTGCAGCTCAAAACTAGTTCTACAACATCAAAGTGCAAGTTGGAACCCAGATAGTTGTAAGTGGACAAATATTGTCAAGTAATAACGCCATTATTATCAATCAATTCATTATTCTGTCCAAAGTAGGATCCACTATAATGATAAATTCTTAGCTCTAACTTAACATCCTTCAAACTCAGTCTGTTAACACAAATATTAAAGATATGAAGGTCAACCTTGACGTTGAATCTTCGACAGGAAATCTTGGTCTCATTGGATCTCTAACTGGACAGATGAACATTATTAACTACGATATTTTTGGAACCTACGAAACACAAGGCAGCATTAGTATGGGTGCCTCGACATTGAGTTCAAGTAATGTTATGATTAAACACTTAAACTTCGCACCGTTATAGTACGTTTATGGAAACCAGTCTTCGTACTTGTTCAGATTTGTAATCATGTGTAACATCGAAATAACAAGAAGTGTCATTCGCATTGGAAATATTAATTAGTAATTAGCTATGGGCTCAATATCAAGTACAATCAATTCATAGCAAGAGTTTGGAGGTCTAATATTATAAATGACTTCAACAAAACTATTATTTGCTGAAATATTTTATAGCTCTAATTTAACGTGCACTACACAATATATGACAAAATCAGGATTGCTGTTAGGAATTACTACTTCTATGACAAGTTAAATAATGTTCTATGGAATATGTATCTAAGTATTCTTAAATGCGAGCACTAATTTCAATACGTTTGGTATATTCGGATAAGTAGATGGTAATATTACATTCAGATAATCGGATATTAATATCGACTTTTAGAATTCTGCGACAGTTAACATATATGGAATATTTGGTCAAATTACTGTATAAAGTATTTATTCTTCGTTTTCTGATTTGACCATTAATTAACAAATTAATTAAAGTCCAGGTGGAAATAATGCAGGATTAGTTGGGTTATTATACTCTCTAACATCTAATATACAAAATATTTCTTTAAGTAATAGTATGTATAACAATACTTGTTATGGCGGAGGACTTCTTGGTATAGCTAAAAGCAATGTATCATTATCACATATATAAATTCATAATTTAACTATTAATTCAACCGGAAATTCTGGAACTATAATAGGTTAATCAGTTATTACAGTATATATGTAAAATATTATTGTTGACAGTGCATTAATTGAGTCCACTTAGTATGTTGGAGGGTTTATAGCATTTTCTGACTCAAATATATATCTATATAACAGTAAAGTAACAAACACAACAGTGATATCATCTTAAAACCTTGGCGGGATAATTGGTTTTATCCAATTTAATCGTTAAACAATTGTATAAAACGTTGACGCAAAAAATATCACAATTGTGAGTTTAGCAGCTTGCTCAACTGGTACTATAATAGGAATAGCCACCTAAGGAACATATATATAAATTAATATAGTGGCTGTTTCTGATATCAATATTTCTGCGAATGGTGGTGGTGGTACCGCCGGAATTGTTGGATGGTCATATTATAACATAACTATTTCTTCATGCTCGATACATAATATAGTTATTAACTCAACTAGTGCCGGAACTGGGGGTATTATCGGATAATCGAATGTCTCATCAATTGATAACTGTCAACTAACGGACATTTAACTAATTGCACATAATTAGGCCGGAGGATTTGTAGGTATACTGAATTGGAATACCTTAATAAGTAGAGGTCAAGTTTGTAATATTAATATATTTTCTAAACAAAGTGCTGGAGGTTTAATTGGTATATCTAAAGCAGTTGTATAAATAAGTTATTCATAAGTAAATAATTCGAATATAAGCTCACTGTATTCTGTGGGAGGCGGTTTCATCGGAATGGCCAACTCCACTATTATCGATCAATGTGCAGTGAATAACACAAGCATCATTTCAGGTACTTAAGCAGGAGGTTTAATTGGAATTACCTACACTTTATCAAATGAAACAATTAATATATCAAATGTATCAATAATAAATATAAGTTTGAAATGTTAAGCCACATTTTCAGTTGGAGGTATTATTGGTATTACATATATTGACACATAAATTAAAGGTGCATACATATTTAATACAAGTGTTATAACTGCATACGCAACGGGTATTGGAGGTGTAGTAGGATATTCACTGGCGAATGTATCGTTATTAGATATTTCTGTAGATAGATTAATCGTTAACTCAAATGCGGAAGGAAGTGGAGGCATTATTGGATATTCTAATATTACATCTTGTATAAACTGCTAAGTTAAGAATTTTATAATTATTTCAACTCGATCTAATGGTGGAGTCATCGGTTTCTAAATATCAAACATTACAATTGTTGATAGTTAAGTTAACATATATAATACATCTGTTCAAAATGTTACTTTATCATCAGATACATACGCTGGGGGATTAATCGGATTTTATAACTCTTTTATGAATCTCCAAATAAATATGACAAATATTAGTTCAATAACAGTAAAAAGTAATAAAGGCGGTGTGTTGATAGGTCAAGCACTTAGTACCAATTATATAATTACGAATTCAGGTTCATATGGAGTAAATATCGTAAATGATGTTGTATAGTCAAATTGTATATATTTTATTCCAACTACAAATATATAAGGATGCTGAAATGATATTTTTTGTAAAAATATAAAATATAATAAATATTCAATGAACTTAACTCTATTTTTTGCTGTCTTGCAGAAGTTATATGCACCCTAAGAAAAGACCTTTGCAAATATCTCAAGTATAACACAGATTAGAGATCCAAGCCGAGAAGAGCACACAAACTCAACTATCTTAACTCACCCAGAATACAAATAACACATATGCAAACCAAGAAGTTATCAATAATCAGGTAGTTGCTTTAATTACTCTAAACATTGAGATAAGTCAAAAAATTAACATATTTCATAAAAATTATTATTTACACAAAATCAAAATATGCTTCAAAGACATGATATACAAATACGGTAGTTAGATTATGTATCATTCAATTGATAGATTTAAAGTATAAGCAAACATTGAAGAAGCAAATTGAAGAGTAAAATTGATCACTAGATTGATTATTAAAGCAGAGGAAAATTAATTTTCATCTTATGATGGTATTTTTGTGACGTGCGTAGAGGCACATGTTATCGGCGATGATAGCTCTCAAGTATGTGTGTGATTATTTGTGTGGAGTAAGGATAATACTATGGAATTCAGAAATAGGATGTAAATATTATTGTGTGTGGTCTAGTTGCAACTTTGTATTCATTTACCATGGAATTTTACAAATTATTATTGTATTCTGCTCCAACTTTAATAAATCCAAATGCTAGATAAGTTAAGACTTTGTAGATATTTGTGCAGTAATACTAGTATCAAAAGCTGATGTTGAAAGGTTATTTGGTTTAATCGAATTGATTACAACTAAAAGACGTGTGACGATAGGAATCTAACTGCTTAAATAGTTTAGTCACTATTAAAAAAACACCTTGAAATTGTTAGAATAGTGATATAGTTTTTAATGTGTGTCGTGTTAGAGATATTTTAACGTATTTTCATTTTATAACGCGTTATAAGACTTTATCGGTTTTCTAACTCTTATTGGTTGGCTTTACAGTGCAACCTCGATTCTTAACAGCAAAAGTTATGTTGCTACTAAATCGACTAAGAGCTATTCTAGCTTGAGTTGCATGCGTCATTAAATGTTTTGAGATTATATATCTTGAAATACGATTATATTTCTTTCATAGGGCTAACTTGTTGAGATGTAACATAGTGTGGTGTGTATATTTTAACATTTAATTGTTTGCAAACATATAAGCAAAATATTATACAGACACGATTCGTTAGAAAGAGTTTAATATTATAACAAATCACACTACTTATTGCAATTATTTTGGAAATCAGCCAATACACATTATATCTATTAAAACGGCAAGTTTAAATATTAAATGAACCTCAATTAGATCAAAGTTATCAATATAACGTTAATATAACAAATATTATAAATGTAAGAATGGTTTTAGAATGAGACATTGAAAAATGATGTCAATACAGTGCAAAGAAAGTATTAATAAATGTAATATATATTAGTCAGGGACTGTAACAGTATATAAAATAGTTAATTAGTTGGAAACAGTAAAGATAAATGCAAATCTTAAAAACGTTTAAATAATATAATTGTAGCATCATAATCATATTTTCTATTTGCATTCCCGTTATACTATATAGTTATTTAAATAAATACAACATTTAAAAATGTAGATGAAAGAAGGAATATACGTCCCCAGAAAAATATCTTTAGCTGTTAAGTGAGTCGTCATTCATATAAATAATAACAATATCAAAATCACAACAATTAGTTTGCAGATAACACGTCATTATTGACCCAGTAGAACATAGTAACTGCCGTAATAATTAGTAAAGAAATAAATACTGACCATGTGGACACTTACTAATTAATAGTATTGAATTTTGCAATACTAGTGATGATTATGGCTTCTATAGAGTTTAAATATATCATGCTAACAACTAATCTCTATCACAGGACAACTTATATTCCAAAAATGTCTAATTCTGCTGATAATATTATTTGTTGAAGATATGAACTGTAGAAAAATATAATATCGTAGATAATTAGAATTTAATATATTTTAATTAGTCCTCACTCAGCATCCGAAATCCCCATTTCCACACGCGTAACTGAGAGCTATCTTAGCTCATAACATGTGCCTCTACACACACGCTATAAAATACCATCATAAGATGAAAATTAATTTTCCTCTACTTTAATAATCAATCTAGTGATTCAATTTTTCTTTTCAATTTGCTTCTTCAATGTTTGCTTATACTTTTAATCTATCAGTATTTTGATACACGATCCAGTTATCATGGCCCCTCATGGAGCCAGTTCAGATAGCAGTTATCCAGTCAATATGACAGCTGCCTAGCTCCTCATATGAATTTTTGGTTGAAGTTTTCTTACTTATAACCTCCAAACGACTTGTTTCCTCCTTTGTTTTGCTTGCTGAAGTTGGTCTAGCCTATTGGTATTTTGACGTACATGAATGAGTCATCGTTGCGTTTTGATTTAACATCATTGTATCTGTATTCGTTTAGGGAATTGAACAGTTTCCCTTAGTTGATGTTGAATTTGTTGTTGTTTCGATCGAAATAGTTGCCTTGTTGTTTCAGAGTTTTTTGTAAAACTTTCGTTAGCTTTTAGACTACGTCTGCTTGGTTCCAAGAGTGTTTCTTCCAGTTTTTCTTGTAAGCATCATTGTTTTTGTTTTGTTGTTTGCGATCGAAGCAGTTGTTCATCTCACATTGTTTGATGTAGATGTATGGATTTTGATCGGTTGTTGCCCGTTATTTTGTGGAGCTGTTGTGATTCTATTATCCAGTGAATGAGTTTCCTTTTGGTTTTTGGTTACCGTTAAGAATTTTGTTAAATGATTTGACGAGTTCTTTAATTTAATTCTTCTTGCTTTGGTTTTGTTGAGAGCCTTTTGGTTTGCTTTATTCCGTGTTGCTCTGGTTGTTTTGCTTGTTTTTCTTGTTGTGTTCAGTTTGTTTTTGTGATCTGAAAGATAGGATATATTTTAATTATAAGTTAAGACAAATGATGTAAACCATATCAGAAATTGTCTCCGAGTCATGTATATGAAAATAGAATTTCAAACTTTATAAAATTGCACCAACAACACAAAATTTGTTTCATGAATTTCATTATCAACAATAAATGCTTTCTTCTATTATGTTGTATAAATAGTTAGAAACCGTGCATATGTCATGTTAAAATAGTATTTTAGTTAGTAATAATATGTTTAATTATTGTTAAAAGGCCCAATAATTAAATTAAATAGTTCTTAATAACAATATGCATTAAAGTTAACAAGCTAATCAAATATTTATTTATACGTAAAGTGCAAAAGAATCACACATCTAATCTGATGTTAATAATGTTAACGTTAATTCATTCACAGTGTTTGGATTTGTTAAAAATGTTAGTACTATAATAAATTCTGTTATTAATATTTCAATTTAGTTTGAAGTTATAAAAGCAGCTCTTTTATGCATATAATGTGACATAGTAATAAGTAACTCGACTATGATATTTATAGGAAAGGGGTAATAATTGTCAGCATTAATAGTTGAATCTAAAGAATTAATTTAAATACAGTTTACAGTCATTTAGTATAAATTTGAAAGCGTGTAATCTTCTGGTATAGTGTCGATAATTAATAATAATATTACAAATTTTAGTGTTATTGAAAGCTAAATGTCTGGTTACAATTTTTATATCACTGAAAATTCTGGGTATATAGCGTCATAAGTAAAAATAAACTTGTAATTAAATATTATAAATGTAAAAGTTTGTGTTATTGATACTCCGCAAATTGGTAAAATTAACTAAAATATCTAAATTGACTAAAATGAATTTGAAAGTACATCTTGCGAAAATATATGTGGAAATTTAATATTGGCATACGGTATATGCTTAGAGTAATTTAATTATAGTAAATTTAGTAAGTTTAGCTATGAATGTGTGTATCCATTTGTTTACAGTATTAACTATTGTGTTTGTGCAGACGGGTATTTGTTAAATGAATCTAAATGTGTAAGTGTTTTGAATAAACTTTCAGAGTTGCAATTAAATGTGTAGCTATAAAGTATCAAATTAGATTAAATGGAGAATATAGTAAACCAGATAAGTATTTCTTAAGATGATAAGTTACAAAATGTATTAAAATATATTAACGATAATGTATCAATTTTAGATAAAAGAATAGCGGATAATGTCACTATTTTAAATTAGAAAATATTATCTGAAGATTTAAAACTTTTATAGTAAATAGTTAACAATTCTACCGTTTTAGAAAATAGAATATTATCAAACGCAAGTGAAATATAATAAAGAATCGCAGATAACATAACAATAATTAACAATAAGTTCTCTCAAGCTATTTTAAACAACTTTACTATTCTTGATTAAAGAATACTCAACAATGTCACTGCAATAAACTAATCACTAATATCAGGAAATAATATTTTACTTCAGAATATTATAGATAATTCAACTCGACTAGATCAAAGGATATTATTGAACATATCAAGTTTGAATGCTCTAATTGCAAACACAACAACTAAACTAACTCAAAATATTTTAGACAACACGACTAATTTGGATAAAAGAATATCTGAAAATATCACAAATGTTAATTCTGCAATATCTTCTGGAAATTTCAAACTACTCTAGAATATAGTTGACAACTCAACAACTTTAGATAGTAGAATTGTTAACAACATCACTAGTTTGACATATAATTTTACATAAAACATTACCACAATTAATACTTTAATTCAATAATTGTAAATCCAAATTGACTTACTTCAAAACAAATAAGACAAACTACCTCTGGAAATGCTTGCTAACATGTTTTAACAAGAGAACTACGAAGTCACCGAGTTGTGGATGGTATGCGGACAACCAGCATACGTTCAAACTTTCGACATCACTTCCGTCACCAACACCATTATCGCGTCGAACTTCACGAATGGTTCTGTGTTTGGTTCTCTTATCAATGTTCAAAGTGCGTTTATAGATATTTAGGGCGGGGTTTACACTTCTGTTGTGTAACCATTATTTGCAGCTCAAAACTAGTTCTACAACATCAAAGTGCAAGTTGGAACCCAGATAGTTGTAAGTGGACAAATATTGTCAAGTAATAACGCCATTATTATCAATCAATTCATTATTCTGTCCAAAGTAGGATCCACTATAATGATAAATTCTTAGCTCTAACTTAACATCCTTCAAACTCAGTCTGTTAACACAAATATTAAAGATATGAAGGTCAACCTTGACGTTGAATCTTCGACAGGAAATCTTGGTCTCATTGGATCTCTAACTGGACAGATGAACATTATTAACTACGATATTTTTGGAACCTACGAAACACAAGGCAGCATTAGTATGGGTGCCTCGACATTGAGTTCAAGTAATGTTATGATTAAACACTTAAACTTCGCACCGTTATAGTACGTTTATGGAAACCAGTCTTCGTACTTGTTCAGATTTGTAATCATGTGTAACATCGAAATAACAAGAAGTGTCATTCGCATTGGAAATATTAATTAGTAATTAGCTATGGGCTCAATATCAAGTACAATCAATTCATAGCAAGAGTTTGGAGGTCTAATATTATAAATGACATCAACAAAACTATTATTTGCTGAAATATTTTATAGCTCTAATTTAACGTGCACTACACAATATATGACAAAATCAGGATTGCTGTTAGGAATTACTACTTCTATGACAAGTTAAATAATGTTCTATGGAATATGTATCTAAGTATTCTTAAATGCGAGCACTAATTTCAATACGTTTGGTATATTCGGATAAGTAGATGGTAATATTACATTCAGATAATCGGATATTAATATCGACTTTTAGAATTCTGCGACAGTTAACATATATGGAATATTTGGTCAAATTACTGTATAAAGTATTTATTCTTCGTTTTCTGATTTGACCATTAATTAACAAATTAATTAAAGTCCAGGTGGAAATAATGCAGGATTAGTTGGGTTATTATACTCTCTAACATCTAATATACAAAATATTTCTTTAAGTAATAGTATGTATAACAATACTTGTTATGGCGGAGGACTTCTTGGTATAGCTAAAAGCAATGTATCATTATCACATATATAAATTCATAATTTAACTATTAATTCAACCGGAAATTCTGGAACTATAATAGGTTAATCAGTTATTACAGTATATATGTAAAATATTATTGTTGACAGTGCATTAATTGAGTCCACTTAGTATGTTGGAGGGTTTATAGCATTTTCTGACTCAAATATATATCTATATAACAGTAAAGTAACAAACACAACAGTGATATCATCTTAAAACCTTGGCGGGATAATTGGTTTTATCCAATTTAATCGTTAAACAATTGTATAAAACGTTGACGCAAAAAATATCACAATTGTGAGTTTAGCAGCTTGCTCAACTGGTACTATAATAGGAATAGCCACCTAAGGAACATATATATAAATTAATATAGTGGCTGTTTCTGATATCAATATTTCTGCGAATGGTGGTGGTGGTACCGCCGGAATTGTTGGATGGTCATATTATAACATAACTATTTCTTCATGCTCGATACATAATATAGTTATTAACTCAACTAGTGCCGGAACTGGGGGTATTATCGGATAATCGAATGTCTCATCAATTGATAACTGTCAACTAACGGACATTTAACTAATTGCACATAATTAGGCCGGAGGATTTGTAGGTATACTGAATTGGAATACCTTAATAAGTAGAGGTCAAGTTTGTAATATTAATATATTTTCTAAACAAAGTGCTGGAGGTTTAATTGGTATATCTAAAGCAGTTGTATAAATAAGTTATTCATAAGTAAATAATTCGAATATAAGCTCACTGTATTCTGTGGGAGGCGGTTTCATCGGAATGGCCAACTCCACTATTATCGATCAATGTGCAGTGAATAACACAAGCATCATTTCAGGTACTTAAGCAGGAGGTTTAATTGGAATTACCTACACTTTATCAAATGAAACAATTAATATATCAAATGTATCAATAATAAATATAAGTTTGAAATGTTAAGCCACATTTTCAGTTGGAGGTATTATTGGTATTACATATATTGACACATAAATTAAAGGTGCATACATATTTAATACAAGTGTTATAACTGCATACGCAACGGGTATTGGAGGTGTAGTAGGATATTCACTGGCGAATGTATCGTTATTAGATATTTCTGTAGATAGATTAATCGTTAACTCAAATGCGGAAGGAAGTGGAGGCATTATTGGATATTCTAATATTACATCTTGTATAAACTGCTAAGTTAAGAATTCTATAATTATTTCAACTCGATCTAATGGTGGAGTCATCGGTTTCTAAATATCAAACATTACAATTGTTGATAGTTAAGTTAACATATATAATACATCTGTTCAAAATGTTACTTTATCATCAGATACATACGCTGGGGGATTAATCGGATTTTATAACTCTTTTATGAATCTCCAAATAAATATGACAAATATTAGTTCAATAACAGTAAAAAGTAATAAAGGCGGTGTGTTGATAGGTCAAGCACTTAGTACCAATTATATAATTACGAATTCAGGTTCATATGGAGTAAATATCGTAAATGATGTTGTATAGTCAAATTGTATATATTTTATTCCAACTACAAATATATAAGGATGCTGAAATGATATTTTTTGTAAAAATATAAAATATAATAAATATTCAATGAACTTAACTCTATTTTTTGCTGTCTTGCAGAAGTTATATGCACCCTAAGAAAAGACCTTTGCAAATATCTCAAGTATAACACAGATTAGAGATCCAAGCCGAGAAGAGCACACAAACTCAACTATCTTAACTCACCCAGAATACAAATAACACATATGCAAACCAAGAAGTTATCAATAATCAGGTAGTTGCTTTAATTACTCTAAACATTGAGATAAGTCAAAAAATTAACATATTTCATAAAAATTATTATTTACACAAAATCAAAATATGCTTCAAAGACATGATATTTGTGCGTTTTTGAAGAATTTCTTCCATTTGAATATATGTTTATATTAGTTATTAAAAATGGGCGATCCAAATAATTCATTTTTTGTTTATGTTATGTTTTCATATCATTAATAAAATGCTCATTTTCAATAAAATAATCGTATTACCTAAACACGGCCGAAAATAGCAGGAATTCTCCGGTTCTAACAATACGAGATATAATTCTGAGCTTTAATGTTTCTTAAAATTGATGGATCATCCCAGTTTCCAGAGCTTTAACAATTTTTGATTGAGTAGCTCGGAAACATGTTACGTATGTCTAACATGTTTAACATGTTTAACCTAATTGTGCATATATCAATCTATAATTTTACGATTTTCCATATGCATTGATAGTATAATGGTATGTACAGTGAATAATTCCTTGAATTATTATAGACATCGAGGATTCGATTCCCGGTTCTTATACATTTTTTCATTTAAAATACTATTTTTTGCCAATTATCATTAGTTCATATATTTGTAATAGTTTATCGTCCACTCCTATTTCGTGTATGAACTCTAATCCAGTTACCCAAGACTGATAGAGCGCAAGCAATCAATTTATATTTCGACCCATAAATGTAATGCTTAATTAAATTTATAGCAGATACATTGTTGTAGAGAGCACCAACTACAATTAAATACATCATTGAATAACATAAGTAACACTGCTTGAAAAATAAAATTGAATTTCGCAGCTGTAAGTTTTATGGTGTTCAAATAACTTAAATTATTGGCTTATGAACACAAAGAGTCAATATTTCATAAAAATCGTATGGATTGCAACGTTGTTCTGGGCATAGTTGCATTATATCATTCCACCTTATCAATTAGCCGGGAAATCTTATGGCTATATGATAGTGTTTATCGATAATAAGTCAAGATACGTTATCCACTGGGAATTATTAGAAAAAAGGATTCTATTGGAACAGCTGCAGCTTTACGCATATATAATTACGCATATATAATGAGTTGCACATTCGTTTTTCCCACAGTATGAACCAACTGGAAACGGTTCAAGATACGATCTTGATCATCAAGAAAACCCAAGATAAACACAGTAATCCAATAGACAGACTCATGATTCCCAAGAGTGAGAAATAATGTTTATCATATCTTCTAACTGAAAAGTTAATTATATTGATTAATTATTATATTTAAGATGATATATATATTATATGTATAACTTGATTTATAGGATAATTATGTTAAGTATGTTTAACATATCTAACAGGTTAAACATGTTAATCCTGTTTATAGGCTTTTCAAACAATTTTTGATTTTGACAAATTCTTAATAAGAAACATAATTTGATTTTTAAAGTCGCAACTAGTTAGAACTAACTATAACCCGCTAGTAAAGTTATAATTCGATTAAATAAATGTGTTATTGCCATTATTTCTGAATGGTCAAAAACCGGGGTTAAAAATGGTGTTCTCAAAACTAAAGTATGAATGAATTTAAAATCAAATAGAGTATCTAGACATACTAGCATTCTCTTTGGTAATCTTATTGAGGCATATGGACTTGCTGATTAGGTCTTAAGATTTAATCCCACCAAGGTAATGTAGTAAAAATAACAAGGAGACAGTACAATTTATTCTTGTTGTTATTAATAGTAGCTAATAGTTTTAATCTATATACTTTTAATCAATTAGTTTTTTGATACACGATCCAGTTATCATGGCCCCTCACGGAGCCAGTTCAGATAGCAGTTATCCAGTCAATATGACAGCTGCCTAGCTCCTCATATGAATTTTTGGTTGAAGTTTTCTTACTTATAACCTCCAAACGACTTGTTTCCTCCTTTGTTTTGCTTGCTGAAGTTGGTCTAGCCTATTGGTATTTTGACGTACATGAATGAGTCATCGTTGCGTTTTGATTTAACATCATTGTATCTGTATTCGTTTAGGGAATTGAACAGTTTCCCTTAGTTGTTGTTGAATTTGTTGTTGTTTCGATCGAAATAGTTGCCTTGTTGTTTCAGAGTTTTTTGTAAAACTTTCGTTAGCTTTTAGACTACGTCTGCTTGGTTCCAAGAGTGTTTCTTCCAGTTTTTCTTGTAAGCATCATTGTTTTTGTTTTGTTGTTTGCGATCGAAGCAGTTGTTCATCTCACATTGTTTGATGTAGATGTATGGATTTTGATCAGTTGTTGCCCGTTATTTGGTGGAGCTGTTGTGATTCTGTTATTCAGTGAATGAGTTTCCTTTTGGTTTTTGGTTACCGTTAAGAATTTTGTTAAATGATTTGACGAGTTCTTTAATTTAATTCTTCTTGCTTTGGTTTTGTTGAGAGCCTTTTGGTTTGCTTTATTCCGTGTTGCTCTGGTTGTTTTGCTTGTTTTGCTTGTTGTGTTCAGTTTGTTTTTGTGATCTGAACGATTGGTTGTTTTGTTTGAAAGACTATGAATTTTTGACACCAGTCCAGAAATAAAAAAAATAATTAAAATCTCGAATTGAAAATACAAGATCAAGTAATATATTCATAAGACTTAGGTCCTTGTGTTGGTAAAGTTAAAGAGTTATGACTGTGTTCCATGCGTTGCTGCTGATCCCAAAATATCTCAAATATAGTTATAAAGATAGCTCCCGAGGTCAATAATGTTCAAATGCCTATATATGTAGCGTTTTTGTGTAACTAAGTGTTGATTTGATCATCATGATTTATGAGATGAAGATGAAATGATTAAATTGAGCCTTGGTAGATGATAAGGTTACAATTAAGTGAGTCATTTTATATTATACGTATATTATTTTAAATACTTTTACAATCGTATTTAAATTATTAAGGATAATTAACAATATAATATATATTATTTTCTTTTTAAAAGTATTTTTTGTAAAAAAGAAATAGTTCACTGGCCCAATTCGCCGTTCAGCATTAAAAACTGTGAAGCCGCTACGTTCATTCTTTACGAAACCGTTTCAAGTTTCAAGTTCAAATTTTGTTCTTAATTTCTTATTTTGGAGATCAAGTTTTAAATTTGATCTTATTTTTCTTGACATTGATCGGACAAGAACTTAAGTAAAACTTTGAATGGGAGCAAACCGTTGCAATTTTACATGTAGACCGGGAATCTGTCCATTTGATCTTGAATATATGAGTCGAAGCAGTTGTGATGAATAGGTATTTGTATTTTTTATTACCATACCACCGGAGGCGGCAAATATGGTAACAAAAATCACAAATCCCGCATATTTCCAATGACTGAAAACAAACGCTAAATTATAGTGACTAATATACCATATTCAAACCAATTCCTCTGATAGTATAATGCATAGCCAAATACAAATACCAAACCATACATCATATGCATTTAAAAAAAATGATATAAGCTATTCATAAAAATATTGAAATATTGATATTGGTGTTTTGTTATGATTTAAAAATTTGATATTTATGATATGCGTTTGACTAAGGTATGATAATAAAAAATACAAATACCTATTCATCATGTTTAGCTCATAAGTTTTTGATATAATTTTTTAAACTGAAATAAAAATGTATGAAATTACTGAGAGATAAATGCAGAATACTTATTGGGAATTTTAACAATATAAAACATATTTATTCAATAAGTATAAAATTAATTAAATTTAATATACTATCATTGAAGCTATAGCACCAAACGTATATAAGGAATTAGATATATAACCAAATGATACATATATACTAACTGATATCTTTGGGAAGTAAAGAGTTATAAAATTTGATGATTTGATCAATGACAAATACAATATTTATAAATGGGCTTAGGTAAAATAGTCTGATGAAGATTTACTAAAAATATATGATACTGAATTTAAGAATTATAGATATAAAGTTTACCTTAAGAACATAGGTTTATACTCAAGTTACACATTCATAGCTTTATCATTATATCAATACTTTAAGAAATGAGTCACCAAGACGTAAACGTCTTTAGACTTTTCGTTTAATTTTTTTAACAATTTATAAACAAGATGACAGAAATAGAGTAACAAGCTATAGATACAATTGAAAAGAATCCAAATGTAATTGAAATTATGAAGAAATAATACAAACAAGAAGAATTTGATAGAATGAACAAAGATATATAACCAAAAGCAAAAGAAGGATATGTGTATAAGTTTGGAAAAAACGGATGGCGTCAAACTAAGATCATAACAGAAGAAGAGAAACAAGCTAAAGGATTATAACTTAAATAAGCTAAACAATTGAAAGCTCAAGCAGCGTTATAACAAGATTAGAGTTAAAATCATAATGAAATCATTTAGAATTTATAGAAGTAAATGGAGTAACTTTAAGAACAATTATCTAAATAAAAATAATAAGAAGAAGTTAGACATTCTATTAAAATTGAAGAGACAGTAAAGCCTTAAAAGACAAGAGTTATTGATACAAGTGTTAGCCCATTACTGTAAAGATTAGGTTATACTAAAGAACAGTGATCAATATTTATGATATATTTTTTTTGATTTTATTTAAAATGATCAAAGATGATAATATTATTTAGTTAGAAAAGTTACCAAATATTATGTCATTCGGTTTGATAGGATTTTATGGGAAGACAAATACAGGTAAGACAACATCTATGTTTAAATTGAAAGATGAGTATATTAAGAATAGTAAGAAACAAGCTTATGATTTAGATAAACCAACTATTTTAGGAGGAGACTATACACATATTTATTTCATCTCACCATCAATATCAAGTGACAAAACAGCTGAAAAGAACAAAGATCAAAATATGATTTCTATTGAAGGAGATAAAGAATAAGTTTTAGACCTAATATAAGGTATCAGATAAATGAAAGATGATGTATAAGAACTGTTATAACTATAGACTTAAATAAGAGATTTCTTTAAGTAATGTAACCTGAATAAATTAGATCAGTAAACAGCAGTGTTACTTATCAATATTTTGAAATAAATTGAACAAACAAAACAAAAGTATCCATTATTAGAATTTGAAGAAACAAACTAAGATATAAGAAATAATTTGAAAGAATTTTATAAACTATTATATTTGAAACCTATTACATCATTTATACGTATACCAAAGATTATGATGATATTTGATGATATGTCAGGAAGCTCTCTATTTACAACATCAACTGAAAATGACTTTTATAAATTTATAGTCTAAAGAAGACACTTACATGTATTCACATGTATGATATCAGCGCACTCTATAACAAACCTATTTTATTAATTCAGAGTTAATCAAACAGCTATAGTTTTATTTAACGGACTCAAGATGGAACAGATGAAAGAATACTTTAATACTATTCAAGAAGTTTAAAGTGATAATTTTGGAGAGAAACAATTCACAGAGATTTATAAACAATAAACGGGATTCTATGAACAGGACTTTGATAAAAAAGCAGCTTACAGATATAATTATTTATATATAACTATTCAACCTCAACCAGCTATCTATAAAGGATTTTATGATAGAATTAAGTGATTGAAAAAATATTTTTTAATATCATCATTTCAGTCTTTTATCTCCAGAAATATAATCTATGCCTTAGTTTATTAACGGTCCAACTGAAGGGACCATTCCTATCAAACCTTAAATTGGTTAACGCGCAAATTACCAGAATTTACCTAAACCTGATTTGAATTTTTACCAACCTGATTTCTTTTTAGCTTAATTCAATGTCACATCTTTACCAGCAGTTTTCTAATTAAGTTATCTCTATTCTCTAAAATTTTTAATAGAATTCATAGTTTATTCTCTAACATCATTCATAGGACCTCTCAAATTTTCAGGTAAAGCATTATCTATTAAATTTTTAGAAATATCATTTGCTGAATTTTATAAGATATCACCTAACTCTTTTGAAGGAGCAGGACTAATTTTTAGACCTCTATCTATTTAAGGATATATACGTTATCCAGTATTCACAGACTCTCTAATCTATTGCATTTTTATCTAATTTCAAAAAAATATTTTCTAAGCATATCTCATTTAACCAAGAGTCTTAAAATTAAATTCGGTAACTTATCAACTTAATAACCATCATTATCCTCTAATCTAAACGTGACATAACAATTAAGATTCTATCTTTACCAAAAGAACACTGATGAATTCATATCCTCTAAATTTATATCTTTAAATATTAATATATCAACTAATGCATCATTCATATATAACATATAAGCAAAATCATTTTAGAATTTTCCATATTTCAAATAGTGATACAAAATATTATCTTATGAAACAGTAATAGATTTCAAGTCAACATTAAAATCATCAACAAAGTTATCAATAAAAGTTTGATCTATAAGTTTATTTCTGTATTCTCTAAATTAATCGTATAAATCAATTTCTTATTGAACATCAGAAGTATCTTTATAACTTACTTTTCCGTTATACGGATTCAAAACATTATTCGGAGACAACTATCCTGATATTTATTGAACTGATAAGTATGAGAGCTATGTAACTAAATTTATTTTAGGTTTGAGCTAAATGAATACTTATTGTTTTAAGTGTATAGTATCAATGCACTCAAAGTTAAAAAACTGAGTCTTAATATATATATCACGTAAAGTAAATGTGTTATCGTCTTAGTCAGTTATCCAGAATTTGAACTCTTAAGGTTTAATAAGTCTATGATGCACATCAATAGTCTATGCTTAAAACTAAAAGTTATTTGATCTATCTAAAATCATGAGAGCATCAATAGTGTCTGAACCAAATTGAGAAGTATTTATGAAGTCACATTATACTTTCAAATATTTTATACGTGCTAAGTTTTATTGAGATAAAGAAATCTCTTAGTCTTTATCAATAGTATATTCCTTATCAAAACCAAATATAGTTTTATAGTTTCCAGTCATATTTATAGAACAAGAATCAACAACACCTTTCATTTTGAAATACTTTTCATCAACTTAAGTAAATAATATCTCTGTTTATATTTTATTGATTTAGTCACATAACTCTTATAAAGAAAAGTATGATGATAACTTATCTGTATAATAATAATATTTTGTATCGGTTTAGATTGTAAATGAACCAGAGCATTCAGCTGTAAGATTTGAACGTATAGATTGGAGTATCATATAATCACCGTTTCTAAAAGAAGGTAAGTATATCTTACTATAACCTTTGTCATTTGTTTTAGCTATCACAACTTATTAGGACATTTTTATTTTGAATCAAAAAAATTTTTATTAAGACTTTATATCATTTGAAACAAGAAGCTAAACATCCAGAAGCTTTGACACTAATTTTTAGAATATTCTAAGCAAGCTGTAAAAGTTATAGTTTTGTATTATTCTAAATAGTATCATCTATCATCTTATCAAGAAAAGTATCAGTCATTTATTAAGCTATTGAGGTATCAGTTATCAAAATAGTTTTTAGACTAAGTTTCACATTAAATTTTCTAAGCTCACCAGCAGAATTCTCATTTTACCATACATATTCAGCAAGAGAGCATAACTAAGTGATCATATTTTCTATCCCAGTATAAGTTATTTTATCATTGATATATTTTTTGATAACAATTTATGAGTAAGTATCAAATTTCGTCATATTAGATTATTCCTCAAATTTTACCATAGAGGATTTAATTGAGTTATAATCACTCTCAATCGTAATAGTATTTTATGTTTGTGTCTAATCAGCCACAACAGCTTTAGTTTGTATCACCTATCTATCCATCATTTTTATTTCAAATCAAAAAAATATTTTTAAGACATCAATCAGTCTTTTTGAATAAAGTTACCGTTTTGAATAAAGTTTTCATCTATAGTCATACTCTATTTAGAAACATTGAATTTTAATGCGCAATCAAACACTTACATAACCTCAATATTTATAGGTGTTTTAGTTTCATCAATTTTAGTCTTAGCTTATTATGAATCATCGTATAAAACTGATTTCTTTCCATTTTTAAAGAATCCCATTTTAGTATCAATATAAAGTTTTTGACTTATAGAATCTATTCCATCACCAATAACATCCTCATTAGTATCAATACTAAATGCTTATAAATTTAGAGTAATCAAAGCATAATTACACATCAGTTTCATCATTGAATCATAACTAATCATACCTTTTTCATATTAATTATAAAGATTTAAACCTCTTAACATTTCACATTTAAACTAAGTAAGATTTTCTATATCTTAACTGAATAAAGCATTTGATCTATTTCCTTTCCATAAGTTAAATCCTGTAAACCAATTGAATTCCTCATTTTAATCATATACGTTATTGATGATTTTATACTATTATTCACCGTTAAATAAAGTAAAACGCTGTTTCAAATACATAGAATCTTTAACTAATACACCATAACCGTTTGTATATTCAAAATTCTCATCAGAAAGTTAAAGACCTAAAATAACATCGGCTGTTGAATCATGACCTCTGTTTAATAATCTATGACATGAAAGTTTAATATTTAAAGATGGTAATAATTCATAATCAAATTTCATATAATGATAAGAGAAACCATCTTTTGAATTTAATTCACCTCTAACTTTATCACTGTCTTTTGTAACTTATATTAATTCTAAATCTATTAAACCTGTTTCTTATTCTTCTAAAAGATCATTTGTTCCAAATATCCGTGATACATGATAAGATTACATGAATAAATTCAATCTTACTTGTTCATAACCTAATACGCAAAGAGGGAAAGCATTAGTTGAGTCTAAAACTTAATTGATAACATTAAGAGGTATAGTATAAGTCTTATTAAAGTAATATGTAACAATGGAATTTACTGTTTTTGATGCCTCAGGCGCCTTTTTATTAATTTTAAACTCACCCTCAATACCCGTTCCATCTAAGAATGTTATATCAGATGGGTCTAAATTTACATATGTTTTAACACCGCTAACGTATTTATAAGGAAGAGCAAAGAATTCTAATGAAGGAAGATCGCCATTAAACCATGTTTGATTTTAAGAATTTTGACAATCATTTGATATTTATTATTATGCACGCACAGATTATCTGAATAAGTTATCGTCTTAATTATTTATATTTCTGTAAATGAATTGAGATTTATTGAACAGAGCACATGAATTCATAGGAGCAGCACATAAAGCTATAGGACTTATTGATGTATCAGGTTTCCATGAACCATTAGAAAATTTATATTCGTCAAAATACCACCAAGGACCATAACCTTTATTTTATACATAATATTTTCCCATTCCAGAATTAACATTAGTTATATTAGAAGCGTCTTTAGTTATAGCAACATGCGCTTTTAAAGCATATTTAATAGTATAAGTTATATAAGATTAATTTGAAGATAATAGACCTTTACCAGTCACAATTGTAAATTAGAAGTTTGCGTTTGGAGCATAGATTTGAGGTTTATCGTCTGAGAAATACGGTTAGTTTTCAGCTCTTTGTCTATTAATAACAGCACCATTTCCATCGTTACCAGCTGAAATTAACATAGTATTTCCAAGAGTTTAAAATTTTCTTACTTATGCTGAGATGATTTATATTTTTTGATCGTCTGACATTATTTTTATTTCAAATTAAAAAATTATTTTTTACGTTTTTAAAATGACACAAAGTCTAAAGACGTTTACGTCTATGCCGTCAGCTTTATCTTAAGACAACAATCTAATTCTAAAAGCAAAAAAGATAAAATACGGAGGTCAAAGTATTGATATTACAACTGATAATCATATCTAATTTAATGATATCTTAAATGAGAATAGTGTTTATATCAATACTAAGAACAACTAATCAAATATACAAATTGATATCAACTAATTAGAAGGTAAAACTCTTAACAATTTTACAATCAAAAATTTAAGAACTAATGATATAATCATATCATCTAATACAGATGGAGACTTTGATTTAGAACAAACATTAGATGAGATGATATTAAATAACAAGATCAATGTATAAAATATTTCAATACTTTAGAACTAAGTTTAAAGTCTTAATGATCTAACAACTAAATAATAACAAACTATTTTAACTCTTAAAAATGAAAATTATTCTCAACAATAACAAATAGACTATATTCTTTCTTAGTTAGGAGGATAAAATATATTAACATCAGATTTTAAGTTATGGGAAATTAAACAAGGATTTTATATCGTGAAGAGTTAAGAAGGAACAGATAACAATGGATGGAAGGCTAATTCAACTAAAGTATATTATAATGAATCTGAATGGATAAAAATTTATGGTAATGTTAATATTAGTGTTAATGAAACAAAGACCTCAAAAGAATATAGAATCGCAGATGGAACTTTAGTCAATGAGATAATATATTGTCATTAATTAATATTCTAAACATTATGTGAAAGCACTTTTGATGGAATGAATACAGGATCGTTATAACAGTAATAGTATTTAGTAAATAGTTTTATCAAAGAAAAAATAATAAATGATAGCACATATAGCACAGAAATAAAAGGTTATTCTAAGAGAAGTGAAGTATTCTTTCCAGAAGTAGATTTTTTCAGATGACTTTGTATAACTTAAGCGCCACGTCAATGAATAGATTCCTATTGATATTGAGTCTAAAGCTCAGTTAGTTAAAGATCATGTTTCAAATAATTATTATTCATAAACTCAAATAAATAATAAGTTAGAAGATATCACATCAAATTACAATAGTAAATTTGGAGAACATGACTATATGTTTGAAGACTTATATTTATAAATAGGAAACAAAGTTAACTCATCAGACGTATATTCAAATACTCAAATAAATACTTTATTATCAAACAAAGCTAACTCATCTGATGTTTACACAAAAACTTAGATAGATAATTTACTAACTTACAAAGCAGATGCGGGTATAGTATCTATGTTTTATTCTATATCAGAATGCAATAACTTATTTTATACTAAAACTTATATCAACTAATATTATCCTCTATTATCTAATGTTTATACTAAATTAGAAACAGATAACTTATTGAAGCTTAAACTTAACTCAAATACATTCTATTCGTTATACAATCAAAATATATCAGATAATACAACTATGTTTACAAATATAGATAACAAAATCAATACCAAAGCAAATATCACAGATATGAATACATCAAATACTTATATATCAACTTTATAAACTTAGATGACATCTGTTATATCTGTAAATACTAACCAATCTGATTTGATAACTCAAATATAAAACATGTTTTCGGCTAAAGATTTTAATGCTATGGGATAATATTCTTTTACTATTGGACCTATAACTGTAAAAATGGGTGTTATTGATGTATAAGGCGCTTTGAATTAAAGAACTGTTTACTATACTAAGAATTTTACAAATATTGTCTATTGCGGATTTACATCTGTTATTGGAACATCAAATGGCGGAAATGGTGATGACGTCGGATATATACAATTTTATATTGACAAAGTTATAATTACAGCTGATTATGCAAATTCAGGAGGTAATGAGTCTAATATGTATTCATGGATAGTATTTGGATACTGATTTAAAAAATATTGATTCATATATAAAGTATAAACTTAAAGACCTTAAACTATTCTTTTGATAAAATATATTTTTTGTTATTTGATCCAAACCAAAATTCTAATTCGCTATCTGTCATTTAATTTGATTGATATCGTATCATTGATAGAGGCACAAAGAATTTACCATAATCATTTTCTATTTCATAAAAGATATTTTTAGAGCCTTTACTAATATAATCTTATAACTCTTATAAATTTTTTAAAGAATGAAATACTTATTTGATATCTATAACACAATCGTTTATTTTATTGAATTTATACAATCGTGTATCCTCTTATTCAAAAGGAAAATATAGGTCATTTGGTTTAGTTATTTTCATTTCATAATATTTACGTCTAAAAACAGGTTAAGCATACGGTAAGTCATCAGAGTATCTATACGTATCGTTTTTAGTTTTGCCTAAAACATCTTTATATTATTTCATATCAAAATTTATAGGTGTGAGCATAAAAGTTTACCCTTATTTATCAAATATCTAAAAGACCTGATTAGACCATTTCTTTAAACGTTTCTTTTCTTTATCCTCTCTTTTGTTTATGACCTATACATAGTTTCCAATTTAGAATTTATCAGATGCGTCAATATGTTTTTTATTCAAATTTGATTTATGCTCATTCATAACCTCTAAATCGTCACGTGATATTTTTTCAGGTGTTTTCTTATAAAGAGGTATCTATCTTTCAAAATTATGAAATTACATAAAATCATCACATGCTTTTTATACGTCTATTGAATCTTATTATTTTAACAAATTATTGATAATGCTATTTCTAACAAATGATGAAACGCCGTTGATATGACTCATAGATTTATGGTCGTTAGCATCTTTGATAATTACTCTGTGTTATATGTCTAAATGCTATAATGTTTGTTGAAACTGTCCTTTATATTCGTTTCCTGAATCGGTTGTAATTGAATCTATATATTGATCTTCAAATTTTAGAATATAGTTTTGAAAACTTATAAAAGAATTGAGTAATTGATGAGGTGTTTTGTTTAGAATACTTTAAACAAAGATTCTGTGATTTGCGGGATTGTAATATGTTGATATAATTAGATCAGGAATCTTTTTTGATATATATTTTGAATCTTTAAGGAAAATAAGGTCTAACTGCCAATCATCGTATTGAGAAATGTAAACCATCTTTGTCATTTTTATTTTGAATCAAAAAAATATTTGTTTGATTTGATCATTAATTGTTGAAAAGTCCTTTCTATAATTTTAACATTGATAATAAAACTTAGTCATTTTATTTGTTTCTGCAATTACAATAATAATAATTGTTTTAGATGATAGGTCTCACTTCTCTAATACGTTAACCGTTGTTGAAATATAATTTATTCGTTGTCTCGCTCCAATAATATCCTTCAAAGAAATAACCTGAGTAATACTATACCTCATTTACATCATCAGGTAATTCGTTAACAAAGACAAATTTATCTCCATGACCGTTTTTATTTTTTAAGTTCTCTCTGCGTGAGACCCATCTCAGATTCCAAACGTTATTATTAGACTTAACTCCGTCGCAATGGTCTATCTCTGAGTAATTATCAGGATTTTCTATGAAAGCTTTTGAGACTAACTAATGAATATAATATGTTTTCTTAATTTTATTTTAACAGAGATTCACTGCTAAATAACCATTACATCTATTACGTTGTTTCAAAATTCTTCCTGATGTCTTGTTTCTTACTTAGCCTAAATTTGATACTTCATAATTAGGATATCCATCTATATCTCTATATTCTTCTATAAGTTCTTCTTGAGATGATTCTTCATAGTTTGATTCTTCATAATCTGATTAGCTGAGTTCTTGATTCATTTGTTATATAGAAATAAAAAAATATACATAGTTTTCATTATTCTTTATCAGCTAAACGGTTAAGTATTACATCTGTAAATAATTATTTTGTTTATAATTCCAAATGAATATCTTGAATTTATTATTTTAGAGTTTTAATCATTGAAATTTATCTATCAATTAGCTCGTAACATCTTGATATCTCATATTCTTTCAATTCTAAATCACTCTCTAAATCATATATTTTATCCATACAATTCTATAACTCATCGTCATATGAAAATATCATGTTTCTTAGAAATAAAAAATATTAATCACTCTATTCTCAGTTATACAAACTATTCTAATTTATCAGCCTTCTTAGATAGATAACTTAACTGATCGTAAAGATAGAATAGAGCATCGTCTATATCTAAAGATTTCTAACCAAACTCCTTTATATGTTTAAGTTATAAGTTAAAAACAGAATATATCTTATCGTTAGTTTCATTAATCCAATCGTAATACATTTAATATAAATACATTTTAATTATTTTAGAAAAAATATATGTTTGTCATATGATATCATTAATTATTAACAATAACATTCCATTATTCATATAATTTTTCTTATTGATCTTAAGGTTATAATTTTAGAAATTCTAAAATATGTCTGTTATGATCGCGTTATAATTTATTTAACTCAAACTAATATTATTATAATCGTAATTCATAATTAAAATGATTAAAAACATCCTAAGATAAAATGTGATTTGATCTATAATCTGATTAAGAGTTAACTCC
>CAXDID010000033.1:0-25827 GCA_963988835.1 Hexamita inflata
TTTTATTAAAATTATAATTCATGTTTTTATTTAATGCCTCAGTATATAAAAAGACATATTCTGAATACTGCATATTACTACTCATGTTCAACGTTTAATTGTCAACTACTATTTTGAATGCAAGAACGCATTCTATATAATGATATAATTACATTAGATTTTATGCAGTTAATATATTTCTGATGTTTTGCTATCAAGAGTAAACGAGCCTGGACAGGAAGAAACTGAGTAAAGAGTTATGACATTGTTCTCCGCTCTAAACTTAGAAACACTACGCGTTGCCGCTGATACGCTAGTTCCAAGATTCATACCAGCCATCCCAAAGATAGTTACAAAGATAACTTCCGAGGTCAATAAAGTTAGCTCAAGTGCCGAACTAACTTAGGTTGTCTGGAAGCTATTCAGAGTGACAATCCTAGAAGATGAGGTATGATATTGAGATTAGTTTGTGGTAGCGTTATTGTGTAACTAAGTTTGGATTAGAGGATTGTCATGATTTACAAGATGAAGGTGGAAGGATTATATTGAGCCTTAGTACTGACGATAAGGTTACAGTTAAGTGAGTAATTTTATTATGATAAAATTACTATTTTATTATGGGCGTTCTATCTAATTTTGTATTCACACAAAGTTAGTTTGTCATGGTTATGACAGATTTTGGTAGTGAGGCTTATGTCTGTCGTTGTGTTGGCGTTATATGATATATATATATTAATATCTAGATTGGGATTATATTTTATTCTTTTGCTATATTTATCAAATGAACATGCAAATTGTTCAATACACAACTGAAAGTATTCACAAATTAAGAATAAGAACAACAACTATAATTTTCTTTACATTTAATAAATAATGCAATCTACACGTACATTTTGAAAATATGAACAATGTATTTTATATACAGTATATATATAATTATTAAACTATAAGCAAAATATAGTGTGGTTGTTGATGACATAAAAGTGACGTTAAATTGGTACTAATACTAACTATGTAACCAAAACGGAGTTCTATAACATAACAGTTTCCAATTGAATATGAGATTATGCCGGATTAATTTATACTGGTGGAAATCACAGCATGATGAATTTCACCATTGTGATCCTAATAGTTTTATAGATACTATTAAAATAGTAGTATAATTGTTGAGCTAGTTGTGTATAGAATAATGCAAATATAATAAGCTTCATAATATAAAACGTATTCATTTGTTTGATCTATGCACGTTTTTTATTAAAATTATAATTCATGTTTTTATTTAATGCCTCAGTATATAAAAAGACATATTCTGAATACTGCATATTACTACTCATGTTCAACGTTTAATTGTCAACTACTATTTTGAATGCAAGAACGCATTCTATATAATGATATAATTACATTAGATTTTATGCAGTTAATATATTTCTGATGTTTTGCTATCAAGAGTAAACGAGCCTGGACAGGAAGAAACTGAGTAAAGAGTTATGACATTGTTCTCCGCTCTAAACTTAGAAACACTACGCGTTGCCGCTGATACGCTAGTTCCAAAATTCATACCAGCCATCCCAAAGATAGTTACAAAGATAACTTCCGAGGTCAATAATGTTAGCTCAAGTGCCGAACTAACTTAGGTTGTCTGGAAGCTATTCAGAGTGACAATCCTAGAAGATGAGGTATGATATTGAGATTAGTTTGTGGTAGCGTTATTGTGTAACTAAGTTTGGATTAGAGGATTGTCATGATTTACAAGATGAAGGTGGAAGGATTATATTGAGCCTTAGTACTGACGATAAGGTTACAGTTAAGTGAGTAATTTTATTATGATAAAATTACTATTTTATTATGGGCGTTCTATCTAATTTTGTATTCACACAAAGTTAGTTTGTCATGGTTATGACAGATTTTGGTAGTGAGGCTTATGTCTGTCGTTGTGTTGGCGTTATATGATATATATATATTAATATCTAGATTGGGATTATATTTTATTCTTTTGCTATATTTATCAAATGAACATGCAAATTGTTCAATACACAACTGAAAGTATTCACAAATTAAGAATAAGAACAACAACTATAATTTTCTTTACATTTAATAAATAATGCAATCTACACGTACATTTTGAAAATATGAACAATGTATTTTATATACAGTATATATATAATTATTAAACTATAAGCAAAATATAGTGTGGTTGTTGATGACATAAAAGTGACGTTAAATTGGTACTAATACTAACTATGTAACCAAAACGGAGTTCTATAACATAACAGTTTCCAATTGAATATGAGATTATGCCGGATTAATTTATACTGGTGGAAATCACAGCATGATGAATTTCACAATCGTGATTTAAATAAGTATTATTCAAAATACTATAATATTAGATATTGTGAAAGAATAATACAACATATTTCATTATATAAAGCTTATATATTTGTAAGATTTATGCATGTTCGTTTATTAAAATAAAACATGTTTTAGGCACATCAATTTCTGACATTCCTCAAAGTCTAAAAATCCTATAGTGATTTATAATGAAAACACATAGATATTCTTTAAAATTACATTAATTAAATATATAATATTTTATTATCAATTTCTCCACTTCACTGTTGAAATGATTGACATCCGCTAGTATATATTGCCATTGGCAACATTTATGTTGATAGTGGGACCATTCATGTTATTTTCGAAGGTGTATAGTGCGCGACCAAAGAATCTGTCCCCAAGAGCCAAGGAATCTTGCAAGAAGGCCTTTTCCAAGAAGTTGGTGAAGGTGTCCAAGGTCGAGCGTCCTGTGTTCCATTATCAGCGTGATTGCTTCGACTAGGACCACGTGTACGAGTTTTTCGCTGCACAGAAGGGCGAGAAGAAGTTACCGGTTATAATTGTGCCTGACGTTCTCGGTGGTGCAACTACTGACGCTGTGGTGCGTGCTACTCTTTCTTTCCACTTGGCTCACCACGACGTGTACGTTCCGCTCCACGCTGGTGCTTAGGGAACAATTTGTACAAAATTCTATCCAATAACAGATTTTTCGTGCATTGAGTTGCTCGTGAAGAGAATTGGAAAGTGCTTAATTTATTCTGTTGGTTCCGGGTACTTAAAAGTGGATTCGTTCCTCACCAAGTCGAACGAATCGAAAAACGCTCAGTTAGTGTTCAATTTCTGCCCAGTTTCTGACATCGTGAGAGAGAATTTCAAACCAGAATTCATCGGAACATTCGCGAAGAGGAACGAATCCGTTTTTGGATCAAATGATTTAACCACTCCACATAGTTTTGAGGATTTGAAGTCAATTAGCGATAAAGTGACTAAAACTGTTTAAAGCAAGGAGTGGAAAGGAGAAATGATGACCGTTTTCGGAAACAAGAAACTCGCCGAAATAAACGAATCGGTGGTCACTGTTGACGGAAAACACATGGACATGCCACTCAAAGACGGAAGAGATGTCGGAAGCGTCATCGCAGTGGAATACTTCGCGAAGTGATAAAAGAGATTTCAACAAAAATTCATTAAATGCTTTTTAATACTGTTATAAATATTTAAAAAATATACAGTTTCTATTTATCAATAGAAAATTGAAATTATTGATCACAGACAGGACTTTGGAAGCAAATTGAAGTTCTGATTCGCCTCTTAAATAGAAGTACACGACTACTATTTCAACACCTGGTCTCTACAGTTTTACGAAGATTTTAATCACTACAGAGAAGAAATAAAGAACATATTCCAACAGGTAATAATCAATACACCAGATTACAAATTAGCAATACAGCAAAGCATTCAAACATTCCTAAAAGAATTCCCGGATAATAAATGCAACGAACGAAAATATACTATACTTTATCAATTAAATAACGCATTTATTATATATTAATTCTGTATATCACTGCATCATGTGGTGATGTGCTGACAGGTTCAGTAATCGGTGTGTTGAGTGATAGTAAAAGTGATTAAAATGAGTCATTAAAACGAGCTTAAATTCCATTCATAAATGGAATGAATTAATTTTATTTTACCAATTAACTATATTTATAGATTATTAATTTATATTCAATTATTTTACCGCTTCAATGCCAAAGTTTAACCACCTTCACTTGACTGAAGAAGAGAAGTGAGAATTACTTAATAAGAGCATCACACAGGACAATTTCAACGATGAATAACTATCTGAAATTCTAATGCAACCAGGTATTTGTAGATACTGGACCAAAATGATAAATAATGAAAAGAACTTTTTGAATCGCAAGCCTTGAGGACGCTCAACTATATTTACTTATTCAACTCAAAACAATATTTCTCACATACTTGGGTAATTATAAAAGCAAATTTTAATTCATCTGAACTAAAATATAAAATAGAATGCTGGTATGGAGACTTGCACTGAAACATTTGGAACACATTATTTCAAGTTGGTGGTTGGTTCTAACAACTGTATACTCCTGTCCGAGTCTACTGAAGAGAACTTCCTAAATCTAATTTAGTCCATTTAAATAATGGAGGATCACGATGTTGAGAGCCTGAAGTGATTTGTATTCGGTAACACATTTAGGTTTTGTTAGCATCTGGACTGCAATGTAAAGCGTAGACGTAGAGGAGTAAAACTTTTGTGGATAAAGAACTAAGATGTCAGTCTCAATTCTGGGAAGTGATGTTTCGTGATTTGGTCCACCACATTTACGGAGACCACTCTTCTTCGATTGCAGCACAGGGATACATGGAAGTTACAACTTATTAGAATAAGAATAGAATACACATCTTTGAAGCGCTGTAAGAAGCTGTTTATTGATATCAAATTTATTAATTAACAAGAAGGAGCTTATTCAATAGCTTAAAGCGCCTTAAAGTTCATAAATGTGTCATAGATCGAGTTATCACTCGAAGTTCAGTCACGATGACAAAGATTATTATTGTAAGAAGCTCATTTTGAGGTTATTGAAAAAGTTATCAATACAAGAATTAAATGCTAAATAAATGTTCATGGCTAAGACTTTCGAGATTTAAGAAAGTTTGGTCCATGATGATATTAACTATTTGCATTTTCTCTAATGCGGAACATCATCAAATGGTGATTGAAGTGGGAGGAAAACACATAAAGTATGAAATAAAATATGAATGTTATTATTATACCTTAATATATATTTTTAATAATTTTATTTATGTCACTCCAAATCGACCATATTTTTTCTTTGCCCGACACAGAAATATTTTAATATTCTATATATATTTGGTAAGCTATAGTGCTGTATATTATCACTGTTGAGTAAGAATTCTGTATCAATTAAACTCGAAAAATGTACTATTAAGTCGACATAGTATAGATGTTGTACCAATATGCTAAAAGTAACAACAAAACACTTGAAGTAAAGCCAAACACGAAAGCCCAACAACAATAAAGTTTAACAATATTCGAAAACTACGCTTTCCAAAAAGCTGTGAACACCATATTACAAAAGTGAAGTTTTATATATTAAATTTCATGTCAAAGTATAATGAATATATTTAATAATACGAAATGTATCTGAAATAAGTGCTCTATATCTAGAAATAATAATTGTATTTATTCTTGTTCATTGAAGAAATATTACACAGTAACAATCGATATAATTATATATAAATTATGATATGAAATTATTGCTCACAGACAGGCTGCGATGTCACCAACAATTTTGACGCAGTCGTTATCCGCGTCGATAACAACCGAAAATCCATTCAGAGAGAACACCTCGTTCTTGATCAAGTAACACGCGTCCTTGATCTGTTCGTTCACCCAACTAATTACTTCGTAGTACTCCGGTTCCAGCCCGAACTCGAAGTACAAGAAAGTGAGGTCGTCTTCGGTTCTGAGCTTCGGGGCTCCTTTGAGTTTTAAGTCTGCTTCTTCGTCTTGGATCTTTACCTTCAAGTTCAGAGTAACTTGGTTTTTGGACAACTCCATCGTTGGGGCTTCGACGACGGAGAACACAGACGGATTGGAGTACGAATCGTTGTACGTGTGGAAGATGTACAGGAAGTTATCCAGAGCGGCCTTGGAAATCGTGTACTCCACTTATTTGTTGTTCCTCGTTACTGGAAGCGCATTGATCATCTGCGAATTGATATACTGATCAGAAAGGTTGTCAAGACTGAAAGTGTAGCCAGATTTCATAAACACTGCTTAATTGAGCTCATCTAGCATATTCGATACGAAGCGGTCGTCTTTGAGAATGTTCGGATACTTTGGATATTCTTAGTAGTTCTACTGATTATCACTTAAAAGTATCATATAATCAAAGATAATATCGGTCATCAGTTGTGGCATTGCTTGGTATAAATATTAATTTAGTTAAAGTATTAACTATTTCTCAATAAATACAAATAATTAAGATTAACTTCCAGATAGTTTAACATCTAACCCATTTGGTTTAAATAATATATTTGATGCTAAACTATTCATATTTCCCTTGCAAATTATGTTAAGGTAAAAATCTAACCCATTTACAAGAAGATCAGATTCTGTGATATTAATGTATCCTATGCCATTATCAGTAACATATGGATAATACAATTGTTATAATTTCCAAGTAAAATTGAAAAGAATGTTGGTATTATGAGTTTCAATACTTTTTGACTTCATGTTTACTACAGTTTCATTAGTATTAATTTGTACTAACGAAATATTTTAGAAATCAAAATCAATTAATATTCCATCAATGGTGACATTTAATGACAAGCTGGATCGATTCAATTTTTCCAATAATTTCGGACTTTATTGTACTGCACACTTAAGAAATTGTTACATACCTTTATTGTTCATAGAAAGTAATAAAGTGGAGTCCTCTTCTATTAGAACTTGTGGGTAATTCGGTAAATCACATTATGATTGCAAGGAATGAAATATAATGCTAATGAACATTTTGATGAGAAGTGGAATAACGTTTTGTTTAATCCTCTCATTACTAATAAACGCATTTATTGTACAGGAATGTTATATGATAGAAAAAGATCATATATGATAGATTTAGATCAAAACAGATATCTGTATATACAAAATTGAATACTTAACTATAATTGTAAATAAGAAAATTATAAATCAATGATATCTTATTACTACATTATATAGTATTCAATCATGTAGATTATGTAACATTTTATATCACTGATAACCTTCAAATTGACTTAAAAATTGAAAAAGTTGCGTTACTTTACTTACAAAAGATCCAGTATCATATTATAATTGTCTTAAATGTTTTTCTACAATCTTCTATGTTTAATCTTGTTATTTACCTATATTTATGTTCTTTTTATTTAATTTTCTAACCAAAGAAGCAGATTAATATATGTTCTTCAATTTATTAGCAAGAGTACGTTCGTTTTCTGAAGGTTAATATTAGCCAGTTATTTTATATTTACTATAATTGGGATGATTCTAAATTGGTGATAAATCTGTAATTTTATTGTTTGTTATTGTGAGGATTTCTAGCTGATTTAACTCTTCTAAAGGATAAATATATAATAGTGAACTACTATCCATATGTAATTCTTTCAGATTTACTAAATAACATAAAACATCAATGTCGTTCAACTGACAATAAATCAAATAAACGGTGGTAAGTTGGGTCATATTTTTAAGTGAACCTACATCAACATTATTGTACGCTTATATATTCAAAAATTTCAATTTCAGGCTTTATATATTTACTTTAATTGAATATTAACAGTGATATTCTTCTAGAATTAGTTGAAGTTCTTCTAAGTTTTAAAGTTATAATTAGTTTAGAGTTTGCATGGTGCTATCACGTATAATCAGTTTTTTTAATGTAATATTTTTGAATTTAGGGATGATATTGGCGCACGCATTAAACTCTAACTTATGAATGTTAAGTTGTTCTAAAAACTCTATATTTTTTAATTCATCGTCTTCACCATCTCCTTCTATTTCTAGAGAGCCATTTTTAATAAATTTTTAATAGAATTATACTTTTTCATCTTCATTGGTAGAATTCTCTTCACTCATTAATGATTGAAGTGGAAATAGTGATAACATCAAAAATTAATTATTAGAACACTTTATAATATTAAAGTAAAATATTATTTTAGTATCTTGCTTTATCCTGTATTAGTATCTTAGTAGAAAGATTGAGTATAAATGTATTAAGTTAAATACATTGTATGTGAGACTCGTTGATTTTTAGAAGTTCTAATCATAATTCAATTTAATATCTTTGTAAACATATTTAAAACAAAAAGTTTTGTTAAATGAAGAAATCTCGAAATATGAAATCTTGACATATGTTTTGAAATGTACAAGTTTTTTGAAATGTACATGTCATCAAATTAACTTTCAATACTGTAGCCAGAAATTAATAAATAATTGATTAATTTCGGTTAATAAAATATAGAGTCCTACATGTACATAGTTACAGAATGTAAGAAATTCCTGTGATTGATGTAATTGATTATTGGTGATAGACGTAATATAATTATTTTGAGTGGATGTTTTGAGATGTGCATAGATGTACCAAAGAGTGAGCCGATATATTTTAGTTATATATACTCACTTAACTGTAACCTTATCATCAGTACTAAGGCTCAATCCTTCCACCTTCCTCTCATAAATCATGACGATCCACAAATCCAAACTTAGTTACACAATAACGTTACCTCAAACTAATCTCAATATCATACCATTCACTCTGAATAGCCTACTCCAACCAAATATAAATCAATTATCAAAACAATAAATAGAAATGAAATCACTGCTCCATTACTCTGACGAGCGCCCAAACTGCTTCTGTGAACGGAAGTTCAACTTTGTATTGTTTTGCCTTCCTCAGCAAAGCCCCGGCCGTTCCGTCAATTTCGGTAACTCTTTTTGCGTTCAGGTCGGCGCACATTGAACCGAAGTGCTCAGCGCAGTCAACAGCTAAGTCCTTAACTGCTTTCCTTGCCACTTCACTATTGAAGTGGGAGGTGTCAACGCCCTCGAGTTTGGCGATTTTCGCGCACTCATCAGCTAGGTTATACAGAATTAACTCGCCCTCTGGAAGTTTGAACGCATCACCGAAGGATTTCTTAGTAATAGCTGAAACGGCGATGTTGGACGTGTAATAGAGCTGCATCTTCCAGATGTCAGCTACAGCTTTTGGTGTCATGTCTAACTTTAAAGAAGACATAAGCTAAACAGCTGCTTAAGTGTGCGCAGTCGGCTCACCCTTGTACGGCCAGACAGTAGTTGCTTGAATATCAAAGTTGGAAATCTGCATCATGCCAAAAGCCTTGCAATAACTGGTAGTACAGCCAACAAGAATATTAGCAGGCTTGATGTACTTGGAAATGAACTCTGGATTCTCAAAACCACCTTGGCAAGTTAGTAAAATAGTAGATTCCTTGATCAAATTAGCCTAGCTTGCTAACTCGATTGTGGACTTAGTCAAACTGGACTTCACGAAAAATATAATGATGTCCACTGGATCTTAATGAGATTTATCCAGTAATTTAATTTGGACTTTGACCTCTTTGCTGTGATCGCTGTACTTTAAGGTGGCAACTGGATTTTGTTGTCTTTCCTTAACAAGTGGTTCCCAGGCGTCATAGAAAATGACATCTTTACCGGCCTCCAGTAAATGAGTTCCAAACAGAGTACCCATAGCACCTGCTCCTATTATAGCAATTTTTTGTGATTACATCTAGTATGGAGTGGTGGGTTTAAATGTATAATAGATGTGTTTAATATAATTCTGATCATTATAATATTCAAATTATGTTATCCTACGTTTATTGTGGATACAATACTTGACCGATCTTGATCACACGTTCTTTGCTCACCGTTTATCATATTGTTCAATATATATTATAAAAACCAAATTTTTTATTCACAATAAATTTCTTGAATACATCAAGCGTAATTGATTGATCACCACCCAACTGTAACCTCGAATTCGTCCCATTCGATGAGTCTCGAGTGTGTGAAAAGTTTTATGATGTTGTCTTTGTTGTCTTCAAGTTGAATGAGCGCTTCTTACTCATGGGCCAGTGCTTTGAATATCTCTAAGCAGTTTCTTGCTGTTTATTCAGTTTGGAATTGTAATTAATTTACTATTATGTTTATGAATTCGTTGTCAATTAAATATTGTTTTAGCCACTCGTTCATATTTAAAGAGTAATATGTTGTTAGACATTATATTAAGTTCTTATCAGTTGATTTGATCAGTTAAAACGTTTCAACGACTATTATTTGATCAAAATCTGTTTTAAACAGAAACTGAACGAAATCCGGAACCAAACATTTAATAAGTTCTTTTTTGTTCCTAATGCTGGTATTAGTGCTATTTGTAATGCACAGAATCAAATCCTGCGCGTATAGCCATTAAATTTCATCAAAATAAGTGCAATTATCAATTATAAACTCCAAAACGCCAGCATTCAATACTAATGAGCGAGTCCCGTTTATATCCAACGCGCATATGATTTAAATAAGCAGAAAAAGCTCAGCACATGATTTGATATTACTCAGTGCGAATCTCAGGAAACTAAAAGCGGACTAGTTCGTTACCAAAACAATGCGCCACACGCACTACTAAGAAAAAGATGCGCCCAGTTGTAGTGTGGTACCTTCCTCTCCCAAAACGGTGTTTTGACTGACAAAGGCGTTTTTAAAATCGTCGGAATCGAAAATATAAAACAAAACATCGAAGTATTCGGGTAAAAACTGATTCAAATCGCACCAAATCAAATTCAGCAGCTTTTATCGATCGAAATGAACTAAAAATTGCTTTATTTTCTGTAAAGCGGCGATTCGGTTTGTTTTATACATTTCGAATATTTAATTGATTAAATCAGATGATGGTTAAGATTATTATTGATTTTACAACTATTTGGGCGTAGAACTAGTATTATAAATTCGGCCAAGCATCTAGCTCAAATACACAGTTCGATTCATTTAAAGTGAAACATTAAAGTTTTGCATAATCAACGTATTTGAATGCTAAATTTAAAATACCACTTTATATAATTATTAATCTTTATATAATTATATATAATTATATATAATTATATATAATTATTAATCTTTAATTATTAATCTTTAATTTGAATTATATAAAAATATTAGTGTTGAATCAACTCTGTTGATCATGAAACACTATGTAAAATGAGTAAGTTCCACACTAAAATAAATTTAATTAAATAAATCAGATTTTTCTCATTCTCTCTCAATCTACTATCTTTTTTCTAAACTCAATGAGTCATTCCAACGTTAAGCGAATTCTTCAGCTGTAATTGTATCCATAAGCTCTTTATGATCAGCAAAATCAGTACGTAATGTGTTCATAACACTTGTTGGAAGGGCTTACTTCTACTTTGATCCATACTTTACAACTCTATTCCAAAGGTAAACTAAAAATTCTTCCTAAGTGGGGTAGAACTTATACTTGGCTATAAATTGACCAAACCAGCGGGTGGTGTGAATTACTCCATCAAGTGGACCAAAACATTTCTCAGCAGCCACTTACCAAGCATCATTATTCACAATTGCGAATGGTCTTGCAGTTTTGGCACAGATTGGTACTCTTAACGAGCTTATTCTCAACTACTCTTCAGTAGTATATGTGCTAACTGTCCATTATGCTTATACTGGAACTAATTCAGGAGCTACCCAATTGTAATCAAGTTTAATGTCTGAAGCTGATTTTTATGGATTAACCATTGCGAATAAACCCGTAATTTCTTTAACTGACAGAGATCTTGCTGCGTATGGGAGTTTTTTAAGAACTTCGGTATTTTATTCTTCAGAAGCAGCACCATCAAGTAAAACCAAATGTACTGGATATTCTTTTTCCTTGATCTCATCTCTGATATTTTCATGATTTATCACTTCTGCTTTTTGAGAAAGTGCTTTAACGTACAAACCAAGAGTTTCAAAAGAGGAACAACCGCTAGATTATTCTTTAGTGGCTCCCAACAACTAAAGCATGGCCTTAAGACGTAATGAATGCTTCAAGACACGAGTATCAACTGAATAATTAACCAAGTTCAACAAATCTAAAAAGCGGTCGACATGAGAAATATGAAGTCTTAAAGAATCTGCTTATGTGGATGGGTTCAACAAACATGAATGCAAAATGTGCCAAATAGCTGGTGCTATATGCATTTTAGTAACTACAAACTGAGATAGACCTGATAAAGAAGCGAATGTCTTTCTATTTAATAAACGCCATGTCATATGTTTCTGGAAAAGTGGGAGCATTTCTCCTAGTCTTTCAGCGTGAGAATGCACATTTTGTATGACTTCTATGGTGTAAACAGATTTTGTTTCGATAACTGAATCTTCTTCTGGTAGTAAAGATTTTTGTAACTTTGGATTTCCTCTAATAATAAAGTAAATAACTGCAAACCAAAGGTTTATGTTTCCCATCAGTTTTCCACCTGCTAAAAGTACGGCTAATGTATAATCTGTCACTTTAGCATATTCATTATTTTCACCAAATGCTAAAGCTCCACACAAAGCGCTTCCAGTTATTGGAGAATTGGTCAAAGGCATATCTGCGTTAAATGATTCTTTGTATGCTTCCAGTGAAATGTACACATCTAAATGATCGGCAATTGCTTTTATAAAATCTGGGAATTTAAAAGCGTTAAGTGGATTATTGATACATTCTTCAACTTGATATTTATCTAATAGTCCAAGGAGTGGTGTATCTGGAGCTTTAATTAATAGTACTAAATCTGAAGCTTCTCCAAGAGTAATTGGGCACATCAATAATTGTTTTAAGTTTTAATTGTTAGCTTACTCTTCAGTTAAAACTTCAGCGCCAGCTGCATCAGCATTTTAAGCTGTTGCTGCTCTCTAAGATGCAATAACACCTAAGTCAAACTAGTTTCTAAGACGTCCAGAACACATGTTAATCAATCTAGACATTTTTCCTTCGAAACTTGTAATGTCATCCTCACCATAATATTCTTTATACATGTCTTTCATAATGTTTACTGCCTCATCAATATTCTTTTCCAAAATTTTGGATTCAAATTCGTTTAAAGATTTTGGAACAACTTTAGCTTTGTTTTTAACGATTCTTTCTCTCATTAAAATAACTTTATCTCTCAAAGTTGGATCGCCATTAGTCCCAATTGTTGCTGCCTAGATTACAGCATGCAAAGTATCATAAATTTAATTAAAATGATCTTCTGTAATTACAGTTTACATAATATCGATAACTTTTCTGTCTTCATCAGTAACCTAAGCTAACTTTTATACTTCAGCATTTTTATGAAGCATAATTTCGTGTGGACACTAACGAATGAATGGTGCACAAACAGAAATATTTGGATTACGATTAACAATATGTACAGTAACTTTGGTAAAGTTCATACCAAGTTATTAAATAAGTTAATCTGCTTCATCAACATTAGACACATCACCGTCTGTAAGAATAATCAATTCTCCTGAAAAATTTATTTATTCGCATGCTTTTACGATTTGAGTAGGATAAGTACCTCCACGACCTTGGTGTGAATTTATTACATTTATAATTTTGGCTCGATCCACAAATTCAAACTTATCATCCCACAAAACAAACTTTGTTTCATTAGGAAGTGATTCAAGTAATTATCTTGCCACTGTATGGTATTCTGTGGCCCCAGACGTAGATCCAGAAAAATCATGAGCAAATAGAACAGTCATAATATAATGAAGTGGTGGATACGTAAACAAAAATTATAATAAGTTACAATAATTCTAAATAACTTATAATGCGTAAGTAATTCATTATAATTCTTTACTTTTGATTGAAAACAATGCTAAAGAATTTCTTAATAATGAATTTCTCAATAATTATCCAAATGTCAACATATTTCATATTATTTTAATATTTTAATCATTTTTAACATCAACATATCCTTAACGTTGGCTCGGTCTCATTCAAAACATGAACTGGCATCAACGCTCATTTGTCTTGGAGAAGCACTTTTCAGAAGAATGAACAATTCTTCTTTATTGAATGCGCACGGAGAACAAATAACGTTCTAAACTTAAAACAAAATTAACTACATGGACATGAAGAATGTTTGTCTCTTTGAAAAATATAAATAGATCAACCGATTAATATATATTTCAGTCCTTTTCCACTTCCCAAATCTTTTTGCACTTTTCTTCGTCTTCTTTGAAAACGCCCCATTTCTTGTCAATAGCTACTAGCCTCTCCGCTCCAATGTTCTGAACTTCTTATTTGTATCTTTATTAGTCCAATTCGGTCCTTAAAAGTGCGAGTATATTGTTTCTCTTGTAGTAGAACGCGAAATCGTAAATGGACCAGTTCTACAGTGTTTTCTGTAGTATATTCGTTTTTAAGGTCCAGCCGAACTATTTAATGAAATTTAACGAGTGAACGGAAGTAGTTTGAATTATGCAGTGCAGTAAGTTCAGCCCGGCCTTGTTCTGCTCGTTTATCAAATCAATATACTCTTGCTAGATCTGTGGAGTGGCTTAAGGTTCTGTTTTTTCTTTTTAAGGTTCATTTGATGCGTCTGTATTATTGTTAGCTGTTATTTTGTTATTGTTTTATTCAGGTAAATTAACATCGTTTTGTGCGATTTCCATTTCACTTGTTTTGTAGTTCTTTGTCATTATCTCAATTCTGCGCATTCTCTCAGTGTGTTCTTTTTCATTCACAGTAACTATTTACTCAACTTAACCACATACTTAACCACTCATCAAATTGAAGAGCTTAACTAGTAAATCAAAATGACCACGTAGGGCGCAGAGCATTAAAACGGTTGAACCGGGAGCAAGTTGGTACTCACCGGCTCCAAAGTTTATTCCAAGTGGTTGAAACCGAATTGGAACTGAGCTGCGCCAAGTGTGTTGAGAGGGGAACAAAAGTAGTGCTAGCTGCTCAAAATTGTTGTACACAGCGTAACAGAGCGCGTTAAACGAAGTGAACGTGTTACTTGTGGTATTTGTTGGACGCAACTCTGTGAATGAGCTGAATTTAGAATGGTCAGCTTTTAAAAGTTACGCGTCTTTGCTGAAAATGCTGTCAAAATATTTTGAGACTTCCTTCGACTGCTTCACTTTCTTGGACTTCATTGGAATTGAAAATATTTATTGTTTACAATATATGCGTTTTATGATAGAATATGCATTTTCACTCCAATGAGCACGCAAATAATCGCGCAAATGGCGCGCCTTAAGCGCCCACCAAATGTTATACCTAAAATAGAGAAGAAAATCACAGTACATCAGTAGCAAGTGGTGACGAACAAGAATGAGTGGTTTAAAATCAGGCATTAGATCGATATCGAGGCCGAGCAGCGTTCGCGTGTTGAAAAACACATTTAATTGCGCGAATCTTAATTAAAATCAAAAATCGTGCAGTAAGCATAACAATAGCCGGTTATGCCTGAATTCAGCATCGCTGATCTCATGCCAGAAGTTACTCTGACCAAAGCCCAAACAGTTCTTCTCACTGCTCGGAATCTTCCAACCATTAGCTCCAAACAGGTTACAGCTTTAATTATCCCACCTGCAATAACTATAATTCCTGACCACTCCCCAACTAACATCACAGCAGCTTTTAAGAAACTGTAATCAGTTAATTGGTTAAATTTGATTCCAAATCGAATCAATTTGAAGCAGACGCAAAACACAAAGCGGTGGAATGCATCCGTTCTAAAACAGCCGTAATTGAAATAAACAATTATTGAAGTCCAAAATGACATTTAAAACAAGGAAGTTGTAACCGTGTAAAGCCAAACACTAGAAGACCTCGTGAAACTTGTAATGGCGGATAAAGATTTCAAAATGAACTTCGAATGACAAAATCAGTTTTTAATATTTCGAACGATGATGGCTGATATTATGGGATTCGTTTGAAGTGGGATTTTCAAAAATTATGGACTCATAGTTATACCAAATGAGATTAAGTTAAGTTACATAACAGTAATAATTTAATAACTATATCTTTAATACATGTATCTCTTGCCATAAAGTATACATAGTAAGATAATATACTATTTACGAAAATTTATGAGATTTATAGTGGTTTTCTTCCACTTCATTCTTACTATATTGTTTATTTTAACTCTGGTTTATGATTATAGATTCATTTACATAAATTTAATTTGAGTGTTTATTATCAATCAGTAATTATCTGTAATTATCCAATCGTATAATAATTAAATATTGCTATAAATAATAACTTATTGTGAAAATATCCCACTTCCATTAAATGTTCTGCTACATTGTAACTCACATATTGAACTAATAATGCGACTTACCAGATTACCCACATGTCTTAATGGAAGAAGATTCTGCTTTATTGCTTTCTATGAATAATTATGGTGGATAGCAATATCTTTAGTGCGCGATGAAACAAAGTCCTAAATTGTTGCAAAAGGCTCAATTTCCCAGTATATAATTTAACACAGCAATCGATGGAGTATATTTTGAAGTTGATTTTTAGAATATTTCGCTGTTAAACATCAACGCAAACAAGACTGTTGTTAACATAAAATAAAATAGTTTTGAAACTCATAATACCAATATACTATTTAATTTTAGTTGGGCGCTTAAAGAAATGATGTATCCATTTGGTACTGATAATGGAACTGGAGAAATTAATATTACAGGATCTGATCTATTTGTAAATGGTTTAAGTTTTACTAAAGACTACGACTGTTAAGGTAATATAAATTATAGTATTTCTAATGTTTTGTTTGAACCGAATTATTTGAATGTTACATTGGCTGGAGGTAAATCTAAATTATTCGCCAAAATTGAAGAAGACTTAGTTGTTGAATTGAATAAAAGACTATTAGATGTAATAGGATCACATATTACAGAAGTACTTATGATGTATTTAGAGGTTATATACAACAAGTAGAAAAACTACTAAATCTATCCAAAGTATCCGAACATTCTCAAAGACGACCGCTTCGTATCGAATATGCTGGTTGAACTCAACCAGTTAGTTTTCATGAAATCTGGCTACACTTTCAATCTTGACAACCTTTCTGATCAGTTTATCAATTCGCAGATGATCAACGCGCTTCCAGTAACGAAGAACAACAAATAAGTGGAGTACACGATTTCCAAGGCCGCTCTGGACAACTTCCTGTACATCTTCCACACGTACAACGATTCGTACTCCAATCCGTCTCTGTTCTCCGTCGTCGAAGCCCCAACGATGGAACTTTCCAAAAACCAAGTTACTCTGAACTTGAAGGTAAAGATCCAAGACGAAGAAGCTGACTTGAAACTCAAAGGAGCCCCGAAGCTCAGAACCGAAAACGACCTCACTTTCTTGTACTTCGAGTTCGAGCTGGAACCGGAGTACTACGAAGTAATAAGCTGGGTGAACGAACAGATCAAGGACGCGTGTTACTTGATCAAGAACGAGGTGGTCTCTCTGAATGGCTTTTCGGTTGTTATCGACGCGGATAACGACTGTGTCAAAATTGTTGGTGACATCGCAGCCTGTCTGTGAGCAATAATTTCAAATATAATTTACTCTTTTCTATCATTGTTTAAATTTTCATGAAATATAATATATATAACTTCACTTTTGCAATATGGTGTTCACGGCTTTTTGGAAAGCGTAGTTTTCGAATATTGTTAAACTTTATTGTTGTTGGGCTTTCGTGTTTGGCTTTACTTCAAGTATTTTGTTGTTACTTTTAGCATATTGGTACAACATCTAGTATATTTTCCGTTCGTTGCATTTATTATCCGGGAATTCTTTTAGGAATGTTCGAATGCTTTGCTGTATTGCTAATTTGTAATCTGGTGTATTGATTATTACCTGTTGGAATATGTTCTTTATTTCTTCTCTGTAGTGATTAAAATCTTCGTAAAACTGTAGAGACCAGGTGTTGAAATAGTAGTCGTGTACTTCTATTTAAGAGGCGTTTATCAGAACTCCAATTTGCTTCCAAAGTCCTTTTCTGTTCGTTGTTGAAAGTTATTATGTAAATTCGAACAACATCAGTTTTGACGAAATAGTTTAATGCACTATCGCGCTAACTAGTTCCAGCAAGGCCTTTTCGAACATTAATATTTATTATTTTGAAAGCATTTGTGGAGTGTATATAATGGTTCAAATATTGTATAAACTACTGTATAAATAACTTGTAAAAATAGTAACCAAATATAAATTATATTTGCAATCTTATTTTTTAATATTGTTGACCGTTTAAAATTATTTCTTCATCATATTTTAATAGACGATTGTAACGGTTTGCTTAACTTGTATACTAAATCACATTTGCAATCTTAATATTAATTTTATCTAAATTTGAGCTTTATTTTATTTAAACTAATGAGTAAGTGAGCAGATATATAATTATGAATCATCAATCTATTTTTATGTTTTAACCTAAATTTAGGTTGATTTAGTTTGATATAATACTCATATTAAAATATATTCAACATATATTAGATAATATTAATAATAAGTAAATTCAGTATAATAAAAATAATATTAAAAATATTAAAAATCAATACTATAGTATACAGAAAAATTAAGAGTATAAGTATATTAGTAAAGTAGTCGTCTGTTGCTTTAGAGATTACTCGAAATTAGACTACATAAATAAATGCGAGTTTTATTTACAAAATAACTAATCTAGATTAAATGACTGACCTAACTCATTCTTCTTCTTTCTTATCCTTGTCATTCTTTTTCTGCTTGGCTTTCTTAATTAATTTAAATACAAGAAGTCCAATATCAAAAGCGGCAACAACAGCAGCACCTACCATCATTGTTTTCCCAAAACCTTCAAGAAAAGCATCCATGTATATATCTTGCTCATCAGCATTTAATTATTCAAAAGTATTCTAAATATTATATGATTGTCGTGATTAAATATTTTTTATCTTATCATAAGCCCAATTTAATTATTTCATTTTAGATTCTGATTCTACTTTATTTTCGTCAGTATTTCTATCAGGATGATGCTATAGTGCTAATTTTTTATAATTTTTGCGAATCAATTCATCATCGTCACAGTTAATTGGTACTTATAGTACATCATAAGCTGAACCTGTCATTAAAGTGGAATTATTAAGTACACTTGTGTATCTAATTCATTAATTTTTAATATATTTATTGTTTCCACAGCAATGAACTACTATGATTTCATTTAAAATAACTAAAACACTTTACTATTACCTTCACCCTATCAAGTATTGATGTACAATTACGATACAGACGACCTCCGTTTATCTCTCATATATATTGAAAACTATATTTCAATGTATCCTGATGAACAAATATTGTTGTGTACATCTCGTCCATTAAGTTTTTACTAATCTATATATATTCCAGAAGACACAAATCAGCACATAAATTATTTACATATCGACGTACCTTCTGATTTTGTAACGAACTTTGTTAAGATATGGAAGAAGCATTACCGATTAATCATTTTTCTTGACGTATATTTGGTGATGATGCATTTACAACCTGCTGAACAAATCATAGTTTAAAATTTATTGATGCAACGATGTGAGCAATTGATTTGTTCAGTAAAATTCGAATCATACTATCAGCTCAAGCACAGTCTTATTCTTGATACACTAATCATTTAAAAGAGGGATCTTTTATAATAGAGGTATTTACAAGTAGGTCAAACTTAATTATGGAAAGGAAGGAAAGTAGCCCCAACCTTTTGCTATAGCGTCAATTTTGAAGGGAGATTCGTTTTTTGTGGGCAAGAATGAGTTTTAGATATGAAATTATACATTGGTGCCAAATGTTATTTTTTGTTTGAATGATAAAGAAGGGATTAAAACAAAGAAAGTAATAAAGGTAAATAAATTTAGAGATCATTCACACTGATATCATAAATATATTGATAAAGCTAATTATGATCAATAAATATTTTACACAAAAATTAACTTAATTATTTAATTTCATTTGGAAGATGTTTTATCTTCTTCACAATTATATATTATAAGTACTATATTATATTAATAATGGCATGGAAGACTTAGATAATTACAAAATGTTGCAAAATAATATTTCGAAATATGAGGTGCCTCTGGACACGACTTTATTATCTCAAAAAAATCAGGCTTTACCAACGATCTGTTTTATATGTTTTATATTTATGAAATTTAGTTATTTTTTTCTTATAATTATTTCGTAATTTTATGTAACACTCATTATAAAAATTATTTCACTAACAGCATTCTGACTCGTTCATCAGCATCACAAAAGTTTAAACATAAATCGTTTATTCCTCAAGAGCTCTTTGAATTTAATCGTTCACCTCGTACATGTTCATTTCAAATTACTCCAAAAAATCTCTTTTCCTGTTAAACATCATTTGAAGATAATTCTATGGCTGATTAATTTTGCTTAAAATATTTGATTAATGGACTAATTCGGCTGACGGCTCCTCCATTTCATTTATTTCGTCTTGATCTAAATGAGTGTAATCGGTTATGTAATTGAAATTAAGGGTTATGTTGTGTAGGTCATGATTTTTGATCGCTTTCATATCACAGATTCGGTTTCCGTGCAAATATATAGTAGTGTTATAATCTACGCACTGTAAAGGAGTTAAATCGATTATGCTATTGTAGGACAAATCTAGATGATGGAGCCTACGCATTCCACGTACAAAAGCAATATCGTTGATTTTATTGCATGATAACTTCAAAGTGATTAATTCCGTCATTTAATGCAGAAATGAAGCGTTTTGTAATTTACATGAAGACAAATCCAAATATTTTACATCAGTCATGTTACGGAGGATTGAATAATCACTTATCTTTTCATTATATTGTAAGGTAAGTTCCTTTGGTTCCATACCGGCCAATGGTAAAATATTTTGAATGTTGTTAGATCCGAGCAATAATTTATATATGTATTTCCCTTTTAATGGAGTTATATCCTCGATTATATTGCTTTCTAAATCCAATATCCGTAAGCCATACATTTCAGACAACACAAAGATGTTATTTATTTAATTTCTTGCCAAATTTAGTTCGTTTAGAGATTTGCTTAACTTAAGTGGTTCAATAGACGTAATTTTATTATTAGAGATTCCAAACTCTTCCAAGTTCATATTACATAGTGAGCCGATATCTTCCACTTGATTTCCATCCAAAATGAGTCTTTTGAGTTGTAATAGTGAAGAGAGTGGTTCAATATTAGTAACTTGATTCAACTATAAATTCAACCAACGTAACTGAAGTTATTTTCCAAGACCTTAAAGACTATTAACTTTGTTGTTATTTAGATATAGTTTTTCTAAGCAAGATAGATTTTCTAGTATAGAAATATCTTGTATTTGATTAGATTATAGGTTCAAAATCTCTATTTTGGTCAAACTCTTAAGTGGGGATATATCAGCAATGTTGTTGTCTTTTAGTTCCAAAGAAATTAAGTTAATCATCTTTTCTATTCCAGAAATGCTTTTCAATTCGCAATTATTAATGCTGCATTCAGTTAAATTTTAAGGACTATGTTCTAAACTCAAATATGGGCAATTAAATGCATACACTTTTGAAATGTTAAGAAATTCCGCTAATTTAATGCTTTTCACTTTTGCTATTTCCCTATTCGTGTATCTGGTATAATTATAATTTATTTGCAAGCTTTAGTCATAAATACTTTTTTAATATAGCTATAACAATTCTTAATCATCACTATCCATATATGAAGTGGAGTGGTAATATATTTGATACGTATACTAAACTAAGAATGATTTAGCACAACAATAGCTCACTTACAATAGAAGAATATTGGTTATTACTGTTAGAATTTGTTAAGATTTGTTAAGTAATTCCTCTTTCAGAAGCAGAGTTGAACGATTGTTTTCCCAAATAGAGTATCTGAATAGTTTGGTAACTATAAAGAATACCAAAGATTTCAAGTGAAATGATTTTCTATTGTCAAAAGTAAACTATTATTAATAGTTGGATACATAGAACAAAATACATTAATGTTGTAACATAAATGAGAATGAAGCAGAACACTTAGATTGGAAACAACGATGAAAAACATTTTAATTAACTGGAAAATCACTAACCACAGGAATTGTTATAATATAGTTATAATATAGTTAAATACCTGATATATATTAGATGTTTTGTTGGATCATGTTTTCAATAAACATATATTTAAAGAATAGCTTCATTTAATAATTTTTTAACAAAACTAGTATTGTTTATAATCTTCATTAAATCAAAATAATTCACTAATTAAAATATATTCATAATTTTATATTAACTCTAATATATCATTAGCAAACTAATGTTTAACATTCCACAGCAAAGTAATGCGTAAACAAATTAAATAAATATAGAGAAATTTCGCATTAAGAGGTCCAATTTGCGATATTATTGAAGGAAAAGAAGATGTAATAGATATTCCTATGTTAAAATATGAATAAATAAACGTATCTACTGAATCAAGCGATTCTAGTTCAGTTGAAGTATTTTGGAACGAACTAAATCGTAGATAAGTTTCACTTAAACTAATAAAAGAGAACACTAAAACTTAACTAAGAGTTGTTCAAAATGTTAATATTGAGACTTATGATGATTATTATGAAGCCTCAAAGGAATAATATGACCTATTTGATGATATAAATTTTATATGATGTGAGTATAAATTTTTATGGTATATAGATAATTATAGGTGTATCATCTGTTTTTGAAAAACAAAATATAAAATCACTACAAACCGAATAACTTACGAATACGAAGAACTAATAGCAGGTCTCTATCCATTATTGTGACTCTCTTCGAATGTTCGGCTGTAAGTTAGCACATTGCAAATAAATCAACCAAAAAGGCTTCTGCGGCTTATTAAAGTGCGTCCAGAGCATCAAACTAGATTCTATAATCAATATGTTCAGCAACAGTTCTGCTTCGTTATTATATTTCTTCTATTTCATATTTAACTATTCTAGCAAATGGTAATCGTCTGAATAGTGGACCTGGATATTTTTGCATTGCGTAAATTTCTTTCATAGCCAGCGATTTTTTATGTATTCTTTGACTTCCTGAACTATGTAATGACGAGCTTTTTCTTGCAACAACTTTAGGATTTGAATGTCGATTCATATATAATTTTTGATTTGTGGAGTGTAGAAATTTACAATTATTATTGCATATATATGATAAATAAGTATAAATAATATATTTCTTTTATTTTTATAAATCCTTCACCAGTTAACTTTGATTAAAAAGACTGATCCACAAAGAGTTTTGTAGATAATTTCAAGCACTTGGTCGATGAATTTATATACGTCTTCTTCTTTGGCCACGAACGTGTGAACAATATTCCACCCTAGCATTAGTGTGATTGCCATGATCCTAATTGCTAAAATGATGCCAATTTTGCGGACCTGCTACCTTCCGATAACAGCTGAGGCGTCAAAGATATCTTCTCCGTCACTCCGTTTTGAAAGGGAGCGGATGGTGAGAATCAAGAATATCAAACTCAATATTATTGGGAGCGAATCGAACAAAATGGTCACATATTGGAACCAACTTTATTTACAAATTGAAGAACCGTATCCAAACCAACATGATCCATTGAAAAACATGGTTCCAATAATATATATTCCAAAAACTGCAAAAAACTTTTTAAACTAGCGTGATGGGTCACTGGAATAACTTTGTATCAAATAGTAGCGGAACATTAAGTAATTCACACATACTTCTGGTATAAGATTATTAACTAAATCTAAAAACAAGTAGTAAATGTCAAGAAGATGCTACTGGTCTTCTTTTAAAACGCTATTTTAGTCAGGAAAGTTTCGCAGCAGTGGCATATAGCTAGAAATGAACCAGGACAGAATAATGCAAATGTAGTAGACCTGGATGAATATAAAAGACACTTTCTGGTAAAACGGTTTCAATATCTCGCTGAAGCACAAATACGTGTACATGCAGATCAAGATCAAGGGTATCGACACATCCAAAATAGTCCCAGCTGTGTTCATTGTGAAGTGAAAAACATAATTTAAAATAAAAGAATATGGAAACTCTCACAATCTCAAACAAGTAATATAGCATTGATGCAACCATCCCGTTCTGGGTTGTTAGTAATTTGAGCGTACTTACCCCAGACCATTTTACCAGAGTTGGTCACTAAACCTAAATCGGCAACGTTAACTTCGATAATAGTACCTTTAGTCATAACACCTAAATCAGTATAGAGCGAACTGCTTGGGTTCTTCTTGACGCCCAAAATTTCAAACTAGTTCGTAACTTTGAGTTCTGGGTGGGTGACGTTTGCGTGTCTGTATCTGAGTGCGCTTGGTTTGATGAAACGCTCGTACTTTGGAGCCTTTCTGGTGAAGCCTGGAGCTTAAAATGTGGCCATGGTGATTTTTCTTTTCCACATTGCTTTTCTTTTGGTACCAGTTTTCAGGACCTTGAAGACGGCAGCGTCTGCGAGTGGCTCAACTTTGGTGATTGGAACATCCCAGACAGCTGCTCTGGTCTTCTTTTTCTGCTTGACTTGGTTAGACAAGATCTTGGCACGATTTTGCGTTTCTCTGTCCAATAAATAAGCTGGTTTTGAGACAGTATTATCTTATTTGTTGGTAGAGGTTGTATCACGTTCTTCGTGCTGTCTCAACTTCTTCTTCATCTCTATCTTTTCCTTACGGCGCTGTTCTGAATACAAAATACCACGCAAACCAATAAGCTTTCGTGCCTTCTTTGATGCAACCTTAGGAGCACGAGCCTCACGTTTTCTCATACGTTCCTCATGATCCATTCTTCGACCGTGACGTTTAATAGCCAATTTTATATGCTCGCCTTGTGGCATTACACGAATAAGTGGAGTGGAGAAAGTAAATTAAAACGGCAATTATGTATATTATAGTTAAACTATCTCACACTTCTCAAATGTAGTTGCTTAATGATAAATACTGGCGCGAAATTTTAAAAGAACAGTAGGACTCAAGAATAAAACATACACGGTCACATATACTAGTTGTCAATGCACCTGCCAATTTATATTCAAGAATGGACTTCATAAAAATTATTAAACAATCTGAATTTTGGTATGGAATCCGGGTAGATTCTTTCGAAAATGTACCTGGTATTGGCGATATGTTTGTCTGGTGGATTGATGCGCTTAATGATTCTGTTGTAGAGTCAATAAGTACATATTTATAGTTAGGCTATTTTTAGAACAGTTTAACTTTGGTGTTATACCATGAATAAGACTCCCAAATTAACTTTTGTAATGACCTTCTAACTAATTTCAAAAAGACTGGTATTTAAAGTTGCCATTCAGAATACTTTTCAAAGCTTGCCAATTAACAATCAAAATAAGGATAAATAAAAATCGAAATACCTTTTATAATATTTGTTGACAAGCTCTCTGCTACTCGACATTTGTAAGTTCGAAAATTGGCAGCAATGCACTATGCAAATATAATTTCTGAATAAGAAAAAATCTTAGTACTTCATTCTGTTGCTCCAAAGGCAATAGAGCTATAATTTGACTAGTATAAAGATATAATTTTAGCAGGTTAGGATTCGTCGGCTGTTCTGAGCTAAATTAAGGAAGAAATGGAGGAGGTTGTTCAGGTAAATTAGTAAACTTGTGTAAAGCTGGAGGTGTAGACAACAATTAGCTTGTGTTAGCAACTTGCCTAGAAAATAACGTCTGTTGTAGTTATGAAGCCTACTTAGCCAGTGTAAGCGACTGAGGAGGTGTAAAATTCAAAAACAGAAAATAAAGATGCGCCAACCGAAGAGGGCAAGATTGGTTCTAGGTATAAGAGGAAGGTCGTAAAGTGAGTTATTATATTTATAAATTCTATTCATTCAATTCCGCGTACTTCCCAGAATTCTTGCATGTATTGTAGTACGTTTGACCGCGATTCTTC
>CAXDID010000036.1:0-114783 GCA_963988835.1 Hexamita inflata
GGAGAACAGCAGATAATGCCGTATTCTCAACACGAAATGAAGTAATTTCCAGAACTTCTTCGAAAACTTCCGATAGCGTTCACTCCGGTGAATGCAGACACCACGAGGATCATGGCAGGTGTCGCGCAGCAGCTGGGCTTCACGGACGTGAGGCAGTTTGTGGACCTTCCGACGATGCAGAGCCACTTCGTGGAGGCGAACCTCAGAGGCGTCGCGGACGACAGCATCTAAAAGTTCGAGGAGTTGATCCAAGCGAACGAAGCCGCGTTGCCCTTCACGCTGGACAAAACAGCTTTTCACACGTTCCTGACAACAGACTACAAGCAAAACTACCTCAACTTGCCTCTTTCTGCCCCTCCAGCGGCGGAACCGCTTTTATTTGGGATCCACTTCGATCATTCGGCCGACCACATGAACTACTCCGTGTACTTCAACCAGTAGCTTCTGCAAGACTACCAGTACAAAAACGTCGACGCCTTTTCGCGGTATTTCACAGCGGCTAACGAGGCCACGTTCACTCCCTACGGGTTCTTCGTCCAGTCCGCCATCGAAAACCAGCTGCTTCCTGCGCCGCTTACCCACCGTCTTGGCGCGATTTCTCGCACAGACTCATCTTCATCATTGGCATACATTACATATTAATTGGCATGTATACTTCCTGCTATTGCTCCTGGTGTGTTATTTCAAATATTTTCTGGGTAATTAAGATAATAATATTCTCGTCTTCCAAAACGTCTAGGTGCTGGAGAAATTTAATATAATTTATGTATATTTATCGTGGGATTCGTTCTATTATTTATAAGTATGCTCTTATAAATGGTTGTATCAAGTTAATTTGGAGTTGAACCGTTCGCATCATTTAATGCAGATACTTGGACGGTTTTAACATTGCTTAAAAGTTTGACGTAACTTAGTTTCTGCATGTTACTATCTATATTAATTCAAAATTAACATGGTTAAGTTATATGCCAATTGATTCTTTCATTTACATGTAGCACTATATTTATGGTTATCAGTATAAATAAAGGTGGATATAATACGATGTTTGATGGGCAGTTTATGGGCAAGAACTTGATCTGGGCCGTGTTTTGTATTCTGCCTCCTCTGACTCTGTTTGGAATATCAGACTGGTGGGCGGGCCTCGACTTCTTGTACTTTACCAGCGACGCCGAGAAAACTCTGAAGAACTTGGTGAAAGCCGGGACCAGACTGGTGTGGACCCAGGACAAGAAGGTCCAGTTCGAATACCCGGAGTTCAGCGCCTTGTGCATCGCGGTATGCATCCAGTCACTCGTGATATTCATTCTGGTGGTGTATCTGAGCAAGGTTCTGAACCAGGCCAACCAGATAGGACTTCCTCCCCTGTTCTTCCTGGACAAGAAGTTCTACAAATTGAGCAAACGGCCAGCCGCGGTGCCACACGACGCCGAAGTGAACGACAAAACACTCACCTTCAGCGGCGTGTCCAAGAAGTACGGGAGCTGCAAGAAGCAAAAGGAAGTCCTGCGCGACATCAGCTTCAGCGCGAGGACGGGCCAGATCGTGGGGCTCATGGGCCTCTCCGGCTGCGGGAAGACCACGATCTGCAGGATCACCCAGCACGAGATCCAGGCCGGCCGCGGCAGCCAGATCAAGTTCGAGGACATGGACCTGCTGGACCAGTACTCCTCGCTCTACACCCACGTGGTGGCCTCGTGCCCCCAGGACAAGTCCAACATCATGCAGAACGCCTCGATCAAAGACAACATCCGCGTGTGCAAGGAGTACATCCGCTGGACCGAGAAGAGCATCGACATGGACGGCTACATCGAGAACCTCACCAAGATCCTCAAGCTGGCCGAGCACCAGGACAAGAAGTACGACGAGCTCTCGGGCGGCATGCAGCGCCGGCTCTCGCTCTTGATCGCCCTCATCCAGACGCCCCAGGTCCTGGTCCTGGACGAGATCACGGCCAACGTGGACCCGCAGCTGAAGCACGACATCTGGAACGTCCTGAACGACTACCAGCAAAAGTTCAACCGCATCATCGTCATCACCTCTCACGACAGCTTCGAGCTCCAGTACATCTGCTCCAACGTCGTCCACATCCACGATGGAACTGTGCAGACCAACAGCTCCGTCTTCCAGATGCTCAAGGACAAGGGCATGAAAGAGCACACCGCGTCCATCAACGAACTTATACAAATAGTGCAGTCTAATTAGGATAATTATTTAAATAGTGGGGAAATTACTGCATAATAAACTCCATACTCTACATCAGATTCTAGTATATTATAAGAGGATGAATAAACAAATAAATACAATACAACTGCTTTAAGATATAATTTTAGTATTATGCAATAATTGTGTTTTGCATTCAAACTTCGTTTTTTTAAATTTTAAAACAGCTAATTTTGTGTGTTAGCATAATTAATAATTTTGTGCATTATCTTTGGATTAATTTACATTATTGTTTGTCATATTAAAGTCTATACAGACGAAACATTTTATAAAGATCTAATTATAGCTTCACTTTCAAAATATGCCATCACTTCACAAGCAGATTTCTAGCAAGCTCTTAAAAACCCAGCTTTAAACGGAGTTTAAATATCTAAATAGGCTCCTACTACCTTATCGATGTAAACGCTGAAGAACCTGGTGTTCTTCGACTCGCTGTCCCAGTACCAGATGTCTCTCGGAGACTACTCCATGTTCGTGGGAGATATGATGATGCCGCACCAGTACGTCAACTACCTCGTGCAGGACGGCGCGGACGTGGACCCGGTCGCCCAGTACAAGGCCGTGTTCCAGCAGACCGCGTGCGCGTCTCTGGACTACCACGTGTCCAGCGCGGTCCACTCCGGCTGCTCGGCCCCGGTGCTGCAGGACTTCGTGCCGCGTGTGGCGGACTTCGGAGGCCAGGCCTTCAACACGCCGATCTACGTCAACTTCTCGAGCATGAAGAAGGCCAAGGAGTACATCTCCAAGCACGCCCCCGAGAAGGAGTACAACTTCAAGTACCTGGACCAGACCCTGGACTTCCAGATCTCGCGCTTCGTCCCGTATCCGCTTTCCATCATCGACCACCACGGGGACGTCATCGACGTGTACGTCAGAACGCCGGCGGTTTCATTAGCCATAGAAAAATTCACTGATATATCAGTTCCAAAGATGTTTTACTCAGTTTGTCAATGGTCTAACATATTTAATACAGCTGTAGACTCGAACGTTACATCAATTGTAAACTATGAAAACGACTTTCTGACAAAATACCATTCTAAACTGATTAAAAAGAACAACCCCTCATGGAAGTATCTTTCTGCTAACTTTATTTAGCAACCTTACATAAAGTAATAACAAGATATATCGTTCATCTAAAAGATTGACAAAGGATAACTTCAATTTGGGTACTTTTACTCACTTGCACTATGTCTACTGATATTATCTACTATAAATTCATATTACCACGATTCTGCTAAAATACTGAGAAACTAACTAGAGGGAATTGGACAACTTCAGGTAAAATAGATTTTGAGCTAAGTTGTTGTTAATTTTTTGTAAATACTAGCCACAGTTATTATATTCGTGGTGGTTTTCCTGATTTTTGACTCAACTCCATAGCACCTTAACTGGAAGATATACCTCACACTAATCTTGGAGGCATTTTCACACGCGGTTCTTCTTTAGGTCTATTTATTGATTTTCAATAACTTGTCTACTCTAATTCTTGTCATGTGCGCTACATTTGCGCTCTCTTTCTTCATGATCGGGTATTTAAATATGGGATAATATTAGTCTCTTATTCTCACGATTGTGCTTCCAGGATATTATTTCTTTTATATGGCTAGCAAACTATCATATTTGTACTACTATCATGCATACGAGTGGACGTATCCTATTATATTAAACATAGCAGAACTCATGATAGCGCTGTTTATCGTGTACGCAAAAGGAAGAAAGCAGAACAAGAAGCAGATTCAAACGGACGTGATGATAGACGCGAAGAACGTGTGCGCAGGCTACAAAAAGACCAAGATCCTGAAGAACATGACCGTCTAGCTGCGGAAGGGAGAAAGCATCTCGCTCATCGGAAACAACGGCTGCGGCAAGACCACCTTCATCAAGTGCGTGCTGCACCAGCTCAAGTTCTCCGGCGAGCTGACCCACACCGACGACATCGCCATCATCCCGCAAGACGACATCGTCTTCAAAGACCTGACTGTGAAGCAGTACTTCAAGGCCGTCGGCACCTACGACGAAAAGCTGCTGGCCCAGCTCGGCATGATGGACTGCCTGGACCAGAAGTACCAGCAGCTGTCCGGCGGCCAGCGAAGACGGCTCTCGATCGCCCTCGTGCTCTCGCTGAATCCGTCGGTGCTGGTTTTAGACGAAGTGACGGCGGGCTCCGACTTCATCATGAAGAAGGCCATCTGGGACAGTATCAACCAGCTGAGCCAGACGAAAATCATCATCACACACGACATGGCCGAAGTGAAGATGAACGGCGACAAGATATGCGTCTTGAAGAAAGGAGTGAGCTCGATGCTGGAGAACACGCAGGTCGGCTGGATGGTCGTCGTGTACGACCGTCTTCCGGCAGAGCCTGGTTTCGCGCCGTTCTTCGACAAGTTCGTGAAGAAGATAGAAAGCCAGACGGAGCTGCACCGCGTAGTCGCAGCATTAGAAGCAGAGCAGAGAGTCTTCACGATTGAAGAGAACGGGCTGGAAGTCGTGTTCTTAGAGTGAACAGATGTTTATTATTCAGAGTATATAAGATTTCAGATTTGCATCTGCGTTCGTTAGTTTTAGCTACTATTGGGTTGGGTGCTGTACAAATTCCATTTGTAATTGCGGTTTCTTAATCGTATTATTATTATTTATTGTTTGTTTTGCTTGAAGTGGAAATAATTGTTCAGTTTATCCTGTGTGGCAGAGCGCTGTGCGAATCGGATAACTCGGCTGTTTCCACCGTCTTCTGCAGAAGAATTACATTTCTTACTTTCACTGATGTCTACGATAACATGAACACGAAAATATCGGGGTACTTCTTTGGTACTGCTTCCGTGTTTTCAACTATGGAATACTTTTACATGCCAAAAACGCGAATGTATTGCATTAAAATATATATATTATATCTCTCAGATCATGTGCGTCTCCGGCTTGATGCGGACCACGATCACGCCCCTTTGGTGCTTTGCTGGATTGTGTGGGACATCCCGTGTGCCTTGATGAGCCTGAGCACGTTCACCTTGATCACGGGGGCCGCCTCGCTGTGCACGCCCCTGCCCGTGATGATCTTCAGATTAATTGACACCTTCTTCCCTTTGTTATGGTAGTCCTGCTGCATCTCAACGAGCTCGTTCACCTTCGTCCTGACCGCGTCCACGGCTTCGTTCACGCCCATTTCGTGGAGGTCCAGCTCGAACTACCTGAACCAGGGCTGAGTTATGCGCTGGATTTAGAAAGAGTCCAATATTAAATAATCAGAAATAAATTGTTATTAAAATCCAATCCACAAGCTAATGAGTGGTGAGATTGAATTATATTCATCTCTTTTCAATATATTATATTTCTTACTATTAAATTGAAGTCAATCAACATATTAATCAATCATATCCATATCCAATATAATTAATATTTATAGTATTAAAATAATACAAAACTGCCCACTTCAATATGAACATGACATATTTCTTTGTATAAATGAAAGCAAATAAATTCATTCTATTGTGCTTAATTTTCGGACCAGCTATATTTACAACTTTATTTTATCGTTTAGTGGTATCTTCCAAAGTAGGTCCAGCTCGAACGACCTGAACCAGGGCTGAGTGATGCGCTGTGTGTCAATTAATTGTAGGTTCGCTGCTATTTGCTCTACGTTCGACGTCTGAACGAACTCGGTTGGTTAGTCTGGCTGGTCGGGTGAGATTTCGTTCCCGTTTTCGTCAATTAGAACGTTCTTCTGTTGACTTAAATAGTATTGGTCGAGGGCTTCGTTCAGGTTGTAGTTGAAGCGGGAGAGGTGGTACTTGGCCTCGTTCCGCGGCCAGCCGGAGATCTCCACCATGAGGTCGATGCAGTGCTGGTAGTGCTGCTCGTTGTTCTGCTTTGGAAGGGCGTAACTGTACCTGTTCGCGATCAGCTCGCCAATGACCTCTATGTTGTCGAAGCCCAGGAGATCGAGTAGTACCTCTTGCAGCTCGTCATCTGAGTGCTTATGGTTAAGTGTCTCAATTACCATCTGATTCAGAGTTTACTCATCAAGTTCTGAGTTAATCGGAGGAAGTTGCATAATGGATGTGGTGAAGTATTTACAATAAATAATATTTGTTATATAATATATTATTTAATGAAATGACTTAACACAAGTAGTAGTAAGTAAGAGTAAGACATACTCTTTACAATAAATAATACATGAAATAAATGAACAAAATATAAGATCAATCAATCTTCCATTTCTTCCTCAGCACCTTCTTCACCAAACTCCTCGTCGTCCATTTGGTCTATTGGGATGTCGTCAACTTCCATCAACTTCATCTTCTTTATGTCCATGTACTCAGCATCGGACATTTTAACAATCTTCTTCTTAGATATTGGTGGTAAAGCTATCCACAACAACTTTCCCTTGAACAAATCTTTAACTAACTTTCTACCAACTACACCACGCTCCATACCAAGCTTGGCCTCGAATTCTAAAAGCAATTGCATGTAATCGCAATAGAACTCTCCAACTTGAGCAGCTTGACCATAAGTCATACCAACACCAGATTTGAACTTGTCTTCTGGCTTAATCTCAAGCTGATAAAGCTTGTTGAACACTCTAGCTGGAATCCTCTTGCAAAGGAGACGCAAATAACCAACGTAGTCTCTTTCCTTATCTACTGGTAAAACACCATTCAGAACAAAGTCTGCTCTTAAGTGAGAAAACGATGGGAAGATCAAACCCGGACAATCGCACAACTATATTTATGGAGATAATTGGATAGTCTGGAAATGCTTGGTCTTACCTGGAGTGTCACCGACAGCTGTACGTAAACCTGTTTCAATTGACAAAACATTGATGATTGAAGATTTACCAATGTTTGGGAAACCAATAGTACCGGTTGTGTATGGTCTTGTTGAATTGGCTGGTTAATACTTGGTTCTGTAAATTTCAACCAATTACAGTAATTGTTGTCTTGTTATAATTTTTGGTGAACCTAAAAACTCTGGCAAGACATTATTTTCAAATTGCAATGGGATATGTGAATCGTCTGCAGAAAGCAAAACTTCAGGGACAGCTACTTCTTGTTGTAAAGCTTAATTGTGCTATTGAACTTTAGCTTAATTAGCTAATCTCATCTGTTGTCTCTTCTCTTTTTTGATTGTTCTTTTGTTATACTCTTACATATACTTGCTTGAAAAAGTAGTAGCTGCGGTTCTTTCGGTCATATTGTCCTAATCTTTTTGGGATTCTTCTGATTCAGATTCTACGTCAACTTACAATTATTCAACATTAATGTTACCTTCTCTAACACCGTTTTCAATTCCATTAACTTTGATACCTTTGCTGGATAAGTTAAATAAATACTTAAGCAATGCTTCTTCTCTTAAAGCGGAGAAGAATAAGTGTTAAATTTTCTTTTCGGTGAAATAATCGCTCCATTTTTATCTCAATTCAAGTGGCACTAAGTCAGCTTTATTAAGGATAACAATCATCTGCTTTGGTTTACCATATTGTAAGGAAACTTCTTTGGCATATTGGAAAAGATCTGGTGAATAAAACATAAGTGGGTTTCTTGCGTCAACAATTTGGAAAATCAAATCGCTAAATTCGACAACTCTCCAAAGTTATCTCCAGAAATCGAGATTCTTTTCAAATGGTGTTACATGAACAGTTCTATTTTCTTCTAAGAAACTGAGTGCTTATCTCCATTTATAAAACTCTGTTAATTCGTTTTGTTCAACTTATTCCTTGGTCATCTGTTTAGTCCATTGTGGTCTACGTGGTACTCTTAACAACTTCTTATTTTCATTCATGAAGTCCAACTGAGTTGAAGTTGGTTTAACAGTAGTTGTGTCCGCATTTGGATCAACAACACGAAGATCACGTTAAGCAGTGAAATCGCGGTTTTCCAAGTGAGCCTTGGCAATGATATCAAGGAAATCACCTTCGTCAACAACTGATTGACCATTGGCAGCAAGAAATTCAGTCTATGAATGCTTTTAACTGTACTCTGGTTTAGTATTCTTGTCGTTAATCTTAGCGTTTTGAATGGCTTTACCTAACCCACAGTTACGTTGTTTGGCTACAGCTCCAGTGAACTTTTTACCAGTTCCTCTCATTTTACATGAAAGGAGTGGAAAGTGTAAAATATAAATGCCAGTTTTCATATTAAACAATGATAATTTAATTCGTTTCCATTAATTTCAAATGATTATTATATTTCATATTATTATTATTATGTGGTATAATGTCGAAGACTAATTATAGATAGAAGAAGCTTTCAGTTAATTGTTTGTGTTAATGATATTGAATGATGTAGAATCGAGAGTTCAATTTTATGATGTTTTTTAATAATATTTAGATATATTTAGTAATGATTTTTTATAATACAGTACAGTAAATAGCTCATTTTGGAACCAATGGTTCGCCGTCCAAAGTGCCAACAATAACAGCAGACAAAAACATTTCAACATTTACAAATGCGTGGATTCCTTGGGTTACTTTTGTTATATCATATCCAAAATATGACGTTAAACTGCCTACACCACCGGGATGAAATTTGCAATATGGAGTTAGATTGTAAACAAAACCTTTGTAAGATGCCCAAGCATCTTATAGCGTATTGTGTTGTAATACTTCCTCAGGCTTAATCATTCTTTTGGCAGCTTCTTCTCTTGATATTATTTTGTAGTTCTTGAGGGAATCTAAAAAGTATTTTAAACTTGGGTGAACTTTTCCTCGATGCATTTTGAAGCGAACTTGAACCAATTAAATTTATATATGTTTTAATAGTATATAAGTATATATTAAGAATATATATAATATATATATAATATCATTCCAATCGTTTTTAAACCGACTTGGCTTACAATTAATGTTCATAAATACCACCAACCACGCACACAAACTCTCTTTACAGTGCTTATAGTCTCGAAAAACATTTGATGTCTGATCTTTCAGTTGCGCAGGCATGACATTTATAGACTTTCTTAAAATAATCACATATTGAGTCTAAAACTAGTGTTGGTGTTGGTAAATCCATGTACTCTATTTATAAAAAGTCTGATAGCTTCTTAGATACGTCCATTAATTTCATATATTAGTTAGTTAATTTTGAATCGTCATTGCTCATTTTAATTACTTATTTGCATGCTGATATTTGCATAACTATATCTTAAGCAATATCTTGTACGGTCCTACATATGTAACCACCCGATATTTTATCTACTGGTTCTTTTTCATAATATTTAAAGGAGTCAAACGAGCTTGATGACTTTGGTTCGTTCGAAAATGGAACTGGCAGTTCCAATGGTGACTTACTAAGTATGGGCGCAAACTGGGCTGTAGCTGGAGTTTATTATACTGGAGCTTGAAGTTGCGTTAATCCTTTAAACATTGCTTAGTTTAATAAGTTCATAATTTAACATGGATTAAATCTTGGATTGCTGCTTGAACCGTCTTAAAATGTCTATAACTTTTATAAGTCTAGATCTTCAATGGGTATCGATGGTTGATTTTTCAGTGCAATGATTCTCATTCTATTTGCCGTCATTATGAATTGAAGTGAAAAAATAAAGTGAGCGGAATTCTAATTTGTTATAATATGGTAATAATGGAATATTGAGGAATATTGCAAAAGATTAAAAATAAATCTTAAATAAAAAATAAGACGAAACTAAATTTTGATACAAACCATATTCTATTAAATATCCAGGCACTAGGTATTATCAATCACTCTTTCTTCTCAGTTCTTGGAGCTCTTGGGGCTCTTTCTTCTCTTGGAGCTCTTTCCTCTCTTGGAGCACGGTTGAAGCCTTCGCGTTAACGTCTTTCTTCAACTGGTTTTTCGGAGATTTACTTGGTGCATGGGTCTGGGCGAACAGTGGCGTCAATATCGAGTTCTCTACGAATGTACTTTTCGCCGTCTGCGGTGAGCAAGTAGTAATGGTGACCCCATGCATAAGTTTCTTTAACGTACTGGCGTGACTGTAAAGAGTTCATGATCATATTTACATACAAATTGCGTGGGTGAACATCGTTGCCCTATTCATCAGCGTAGGTGATCTCGGCAATTTCCTAGGTACGGTTAGTATCTTTAAGAGCAAGACTATTGTTCTTAAAAAGATGCTTGAAAACCGCAAGTTTTACAACCTTAGGAACGTGGACCATCCTCAGAAAAGAAATGGAGTGACTTTTTATTATATTTTACTTAAATAGTATAATAAATAAAATATCTCATTTTATAGCGAAATATAGAAATTCATTTGTAAGGGGTCCATGTTCATAAATACAGGTATCCCCATAAAAGATAGTATAAATGTATTTCTACATTATGTGATCTTCTAGCCGCCAATAATACACTTTTAATAATAATTCCTAAATCGATATTATGTAATATTATGTAAATGTTGGCTATAATCTTGGCAGAAAGGAAAGAGAATGTGGTTGAACTGCAATTTAACTAACAACTCATTTTGGATCTCATATATTATCTCATATATTCTATTTCTCTAACAAAATCCCAATTACCAAAATAACAATTTACCTCCTCACAGTATGAACTCCGGCACCTGCACCCAGACCACATCCACCGGCTTCCCCCCTTGGATCCCAAACTCGACCATTATCTCATGAGCGCTTATCAGCTCGCCCACAGCTCCCCTCCCAATTAAAGGCACAAACTTCTGACTCTTCCTCCCCCCAACAACGGCCGAGCAAAAAACGGTCTCCTGAGCAGCCTCCAAAACGGGCGAGATAATCGAAGCCGTGAACGCATTCGAGGTAACTGTGCCCGGATTCGACACCTCCAAAACGAGCGTGAACGGACCAGCGCCCTCAACGTAGGCTGAGAAATTGAGCGTTGAATCGAGTGTTTGAACCACCTTCTTCTGTAAACGCTGCTCGGAAATAACAAGCTCTTGAAGAATCTAATTTCTGGCTGATAAACGAGCGGGCTGGAAGAGGCGCATGCGCTACTCCTACTATTCGAGCGAATCGCACTAATAGGAGTAATCCAGGTACTCCACATCAAACTTTACATCCTGCTGAGCCAAACGGCCATCCAAATTTGAATCGGAGTTTAAATCGCAGGTGCGGGAAATTTAACGATAAAAAAGCTTGCCAGCTTGCGTTGAGAACAAAATAACATTCGCCTGCTGCATCTAGCCGATAAACACACCAGTGAGATTCTAATGCGCGAAATACAACTACTTGCAATAACCCTGCTCATTGAAGAAAGCACAGTCAGAAGACTCAGAAAAGACAGCAAAGCCTGTAAAACCCTTCCCAATCGTTATCTCCACACTCACTATGAACTTTGGCTTAAAATTAAGCTTCCACTCCTGCTCCACACGCCCACGCGCTGACAGCTTCTTCACCGTGTCCTACACCAAGAAAACAGATTTGTTGATTCGGTAGCTAAACCCGCACTCCTTTTCGTAAATTTAATTGTTACTAACCTTGGAGTTTCTGATACTCACTACCTCAAACCTCCTCGTAAAAATTGTTGCACGCCAACTATTTTATTAAACTTATGGTAGCTACTCCAACTGTAAATTATTAACTCTTTGAGAATCATCTAATTGTATAACACCCTCAACTTACAATTACAACCCAGCTGAACTGAGTGAGCATTTAAATAGTAATTGTGTGAACTCTGGGTTAATAATCGCAAACTAAGCAGATTCTGTGCAATAACAAAAGCATTACCCAGTAAGCTATCTTTAATTATTGTCTGTTGCATTTAATACAGCACAACATGTAATTTAATCCTCCTAATTCGAACTTAACAGTTATTAGAAGTTTCTAATTATTACTGGCTTTTAGTTGTTAGGATACTATTCTTCGGTAACTCCAGGAGCTGGCAATGAAAGAATCTTTTGTGCTAGTTCTGATAATACAGATTTACTCTATAAAACTTTCAAACGATTTTAGAATTCTTATGGTGTTATCGTTTGTGCCATGTATTCATTAATAACAGTCTATTCCTCTGTTATTTCCGACTTGTCAGAATTCAATTAGTAATGAAGAACTTACCTAAAATCGCCATCAAATGTAAATAAATCGACCGTGCTAGCATAAGCTACCACCAATACTTCCTCTTAATCATTTGATCTTTGAATATTTCGCGGAGCTCTTATCGCTTTGATCGCAATGGGAGATGATTTTAAATCAAAAGTTGCAATTTAACTGTTTAAATCAAATGCTTATAGTTAAGACTTCGATCCAACACATAATGTGCGTGTTTAATTTCCGGCAAAATCTACACTTGCAATCAAGTCAGAAGAAGATACTATTGGAGAGCATGGTAATTAAACTTACGTTTAAAAATCGTCCATTGATGTGGTGATTATTTAATATATGATAATTATAAATAATATATAACATTTTCTTACAATTCATATAATTGATGAAATCTTTTTGTAAAATTCACTCTTTTAACTCATTAATCACTTGGTACAGTGCACTTATGTTGAAATCTTCTAGGTATTGTTAAACTTTCAGAACGGCATCATCACAAATTTATTAATATTTTATTATTTTGTCTTCATTGAGCTGATTTGTCTATTTAAGTGTGTTATAATTTTAAGCGAGTACCATGTAGTCTTATGCGATGGCAGTTGCTTCTTTAACAACCTGCTAATTAATTTTTTGAATATTTTTAACTTCTTCTTTATAATTTTTACCTTCTGATTGTATGGCTGTTTCTTTTATCCCATTATTTTAACTTTTCTTTAAGCGTTCCAGTTCTTATTGCTATTTTTTGCATAAATTTTGAAGGTCGTTTTGTTATTATTGCAACTTTTTCACTTCGTTGATTTGCGATTTAGAGTGTAGTTCCTTTTACTTCTTCGTTTTCAGCTCCTAAATTAATTCATGTAATTGGAATAATTAGTTCTTCAGTTCAAATGCCTCCATTGTGGAGTGGAAATCACTAGTCTTTTACTATGCGGTTATCCAATAAATTTACGGCCGAATTGTTCACAGAAATTAAAGTGGACTCAACTTGCTCATATCCACCCAAACTTACGCGGTTGGACATATCAATCTGAATGCGAATCTTCTACACGGGAGGACTTTCGCCATCAGCCTGTGTTTCAAAGCTGTCAGACCAGTTTTCTATCTAACTGCTTCCAAATCTTGTCGAAAATTTTTAGCTCATATTTTTACATGGTGTTGGTTTCAGCTCGTTTTTCAATTGTATTTCCTCGTATATTTTGTTTTGACGCTAATAGTAATCTATTTTTACCAACTATACGGATCTACTTGAATAATTTTAATTAATATTTTATGGTGAGATAATATTGGATTAAATTTACGTCTACTGAATTATTGGAGCTGAATTGATGTTCAAGATTCTGTTATTATCGTCTGATAATCGATATAATTCATTATATTATGTCACAAGAGCTGATTTAGATCTTAGAATAATACCTTACTCATCTGCATTGATTTTAAACATTCTTGAAATTTGAGAATTATATAATAACTTTTGTTATAATAGCATTGTATGAGGTTGAAACAATTTTTAATTTGTTATTGGGCTACTTAAGATTTCTGATAAATTGATTCTATAGAGCTAATCTTTATCTAATATACTTGCTAATAAAAGGGCTAAGTGTGGTCCTAGTTTATTACTGTGTTACGCTACAAAGTTTTGACATGTTATATTTTCTTTATCATATAAATATTGATTTGTTAAAACATGAAACAACACACATCCAAGTTAATAACTGTCATACGTTTCACAAATATACAGCGATTCTTTTGGAGGGCTAAATAATTAATTAGAGTGAAATCCTTCCATTGCTTTTGTTATTTTATATGAAATATAACTTCCAACTTTTTTAACTGGTGGATTTATACACGCTGCACTAAAATCAATTAAATGTACATTATCTTCATCGATAATTAGATGTTCTGGCTTTATATCACAATGAAATATATTTTATTTATGCAATTGTTATACTGCATTGCAAAATGATTGAAATATTTTAATAGTTTAAACGAGTCCATATGTTTTGTAGTATTTGTAGTCAAATATTTATCCTTAAACAAAATCAGTTATTAATATATAATATTTACTTATTTTAAATTAACCAAATTATATAATGTGTTCTTTTGATGTTTGACAGATTATTTTTGAAACCTAAAAGTAGTCCCTTATTTTAGCAACATATTATGAATCTTTCATTGATTATAGTATTTAGTATTGTTAACTAAATGGATATTGTGAAATCATCAATGCAAAATACTAATTTTCATAACACACTTTATATACATTTGAAGCAACACCTTATCCAACTCGGTTTAATATTTAATATTCGTTGAAATGTAACTAGTCTTATAATGAAAACAAACGAACAATATTCTATTTCATTTCTGAAGTGAAATGAATTGTCTATATTAATATCATGAAATCGATCAAATATATTAAATGTGAAGACAATCAATAATCAATCGTCATAATACACAAAAATTTAAACATTAAATCACTTAGCACAAACTAACTTACCAACAATATATTTATATTGAACAATAATGTTAACTAAAGCAAATACTTTATTTCATAAAATCACTCATCTCCAAATTTTACTTGATCTTTACTTATTAATGACCACATTTGTTGTTGAAAGTTTTCAGTAATAGTGCCTTTAACATATAAACCATTGATTACTTTTTTCAAATATAATTTGCCTGAGCCTCCATTAATAATTAATTTATCATGAACTTAATATCCAAATTTTGCTAACAAATTGGTAATCACATCTTCACTAATTTTTTATTTATATTCTTCTTCAAAGTTTAATTAAATTAATTAAATTGTTACGAGTCCTAATTCAACTGCTGATGCTGCGGTCTAATTAATCTAGGATAAAATTTCACAAATTTTAAGAAATTAAACTGTTGTTTTGTAATAATCATAACTATTATTTATACTTGTAATAAGCATATTTTCATAGTCTAAGCTATTGTCTTATTTTTACTTAGTGGACTCAGATTTTTAGTGAACGTTAAGTTTTATAATATCAATTAGTTATTAGGTCATTATTTCTTTACGAAACAGGCCTATAACTGGAGTTTTTATTTCATATCGCACTTAATTTACAACTGGTTGAATCCTTTCGATTATTTAGTAGTTCATAAGTGTTAATTATTCAATTATTTTTCTTTATTTCTTGTTAAATTTCAAATTGTAAAACTTTTCAATGTCTTTTTGGATTACAAATCCATTTACTATTCCTGTTTCAAATAATAAGCCTTTTTGTGATGTTATATTAATATTTCTAAAACTTATAATTAATTGACATATTTACGTGGGAGTGTATGCCGAATGATCAATAAGCACATAGTTTTAAGATATAATAGATTACAGCTATTATTGCAGTTCGACATCTTACGTTATAGACTCGGCTAAAATTGGGAAATAAGTTTTATGTCCTGTTGTTTTGGATTTTTGTGGCCTGTTTTCTGGATTTTAAGGAAATACATTCATATTAATAGACTCAGGAACATGTTATGGTACCATTTAATTACTCATTAAATTATTTATTGGTGTCCGATTCTTTTTTCGTGATGATAGTCCTGACCTAAAATCAAGATGGTCCATATCGTCGAAATGATAGTTCCCCAATGAATTTTATTACTTGTCCATGTCTGGAGTGGTGCACTTTTATTTTTGCGCATTTAGTATTATTATATAATACAACATCTGTGAGGTTCAATTATATTAAACATGATATTATTAAAGATTTAACAATTGAACTGTTACCTTTAAGATTTTAGAAGAATAATTGTAAGATCTAATTAAGTATTTATTGTAAATAAGCGTTTTAGTATATTAGATTATAAAGTTAATGAATGTAAGTTACAAATGCTATTCTAATGTAATAATAGAAATAGACTATTAAACTTATCTTTCACTTAAAGTTCATCTTTGCGATATACTCATTCTGTTGCTAGTACAACATATCAATGTGCTTGTGACCATCAATAACTACCATGAGTTCGGCGTTATCTTTTTGGCTCAAGCTGAGTTTATTTTGTAGTTCTTTAATTTGTTCTATCAATTGACCGTTTACATTCTAAAAATTGCTGAGGGTTTTGCTCAGTTATTCATTTTGGTCCTGAGCTTGTTTCAAAGACGATTCAAATTGAGTTTCTTGCGTTTTCCTGTACAAATTGAACTGGCTGATGGTTTTATCCTTTTCTGAGAGTTCCTTTTGCAGTTTATCAACCTGAAGTTTCAGTTCCTCGTGATTTTGAGCTATTTACGCGTTTTAATTCGTTTGGGATAGAATTTGATCACGCAGTTGCATATTGTGTCTCATCAAATGAGTTGACTTTTGAACAAGGTCGCCAATTTGCTTCTTAAGTTGACCCAGTTAAAATTGTTCTTGCTCATTATTTTCAATTGAAGAATCAAGACGTAATCTTTTTAATTATGAAAGACATTCCTCAGATTAAGAAATTAAGCGCTAAGTGGACTCTAATTGTGGAGATGATAAAGCTGGCTAAAAGTTTTTGATTTCGGTTTTGGACATCAAGTTTGATGTGGTGTGTCTTATTTAATATTATCGCTTATTATTGAATAAGTGTTAAGTTTTCTTTTAATAGAAGCGCAAAATCACATGACGTAAATAGCAGACAAAAAGCAAATAAGCAGCTATATAACTGAAGCTCACTTCGGAAAATATTCTTACAACTACTTGACGACTTCACCAAACATCTCAAAACTTACAGTTCCATCTTCATTATCTTTGACGTCATTGAATAGTTAAGTTATATCGCTAGACGAAAATTTATAACCAACTTTTTGTAATATTTTCTTCATTTCTGCTAAATCAACAGAACCTGAAAAGTCTAAATCAGCAGCACAGAATAGAATTACAGTATCGTCATCTAATTTCGCATTATCTAAAATATACAAAAACTGGCAAAATTCTGCCTCGTTTAATGCAGATTAAGAGTTAAATGCAAGCTTCAATACATAATCTACTTAAGTTTGCGAAACATCAATACCAAGTCTAGCCGCTGCAATTTATAGTGTTGATTTCGGAATTTGTTCTGAACGTTATGGATTTAAATGTTAGAATACACTTTCATATAAAGTTCTATTGTGTTTCATTACAGATTTCATATTTTATTAAAACTGAAGTGGTTAAATAATAAATATTCATATTTTGAAATGGTTATTTCAATATACAAATTAAATTACATATTTATCAATGGTTTTTCACTTTGCGAGAATATTTAGGGAAACTTTATCGAGGAATTTTGCAAATAAATATAATGATGAAGTTATTACTATAAGAGAAAGCAAGGCTCCGCCTTTCAAGCTCAAATAGCAAAGCCATTCCAAAATAGTAAAGAAACAGAAGCCGCACAAAACGCTTCCAGGAACTTTCAGTGGAGTGAATATATTTGCTACTACAGCGATTCCGGAGAGCAAAATGAAGAACAAAGCATAAGCTACAGTGTTTGCCTTCTTTCTATAGAGTGGAGATGAGCCCACATGTAAACCTGTGGCAAGCGCGATGCTCACGTAGTACTCGAGTCCGGTTTTGAACACAGTTATATACTCAACGAAATGATTTGTTAATATTAAAGCGGAATATGCACTGAGAACGAGGAAGTGACCGAAAACGAGGAATGGGAGCATATTCTGCTTAAACCCCAGAGCCAATAACCCAGGCATGTAAAAGACAGAAAATGAAGTTAATGAAGACAAAGCAACCACAGCAGCAAATCCTATTAACTAAGATTTGTAAATAATAGCTAGAGCCCCGAAGTAAACAACAAACAAAACGTTCAAAACGACTCCACGCGGTAAAAACGGGAGGAGGAGAACGCGCACGATCGGCTCAAGCTGTTTTTAGTAGACGCCGTAAAACGCAGTTACAATAATCGGGGTTGTGAACGCGCACAAAACTGCAATCCAATCGAAATAAGTGGGCGAATATATCTGTGGTTACACAATTCCAGTTACAGATAGCGAAAGGGCGATGACTAAATACACATATACTGGCACAGCTGCAATTAGGCGCCAAAGTTATAAGCAAATTACAGAAACAATGCTCCAGGACGCAAATATAAGCAGCCCCACAGAAACTGTTTTGATAACGTTTGAAAGTGTGATGAATTCTAACTTATTTCTTTAGTACGGTTCTACGTATTGCTTAATTAAATTTTCATATTGATTCTAATTCAAAACTTTCTTTTGAATTAATTCATCAATAAACTGTTATCTAACCTGCGATTCAGCTTTTGAAGCCAGTGTGCCAATTATTAGTAGCATTTATAGAGGTAGTGGAGTGGAAAACATAATATATCATGTGAAAAAATATGTAATAAGCAATATAGTTCACTGTGTATCGCTGGAATCTTGTGTGAGGCTGATGATTCTTTTGCAGAGCACATTGATTACGTCAGCTTGTTAGTGTGTTTTTTCTTCGAATCTCTAGTGTATTTAACCGAATTTTTCTTGAACGCGCTCAAATTACGAGTCAATGCGTTCAAATCGCGCTTGCAGTAATATTTTCAGGTCATCTCCAAGTAAATGTATAAGCTCCTGCGCGTACTCTCTGTATTATATCTATTCTTACAAGTACTCTGTGTACATTCTTGCCGCCTATCCCGGGAACTCCTCTCCAAGTATTTATTTTTACACCTTTACCGGTAACTAAAGCCCTATCTCGCCTACCTCAACCTACAACAGCACCCCCTGAAAGTCAAAGTCCTTATTTAACATTTTTACTTTCTTGTTCACCATGTCCAGAACTACGAAAACGGGGCTCCAGTTTACGTCCGCGAACTGAATAACAGCGATTCCACCGTGCGAAAACAGCTTCGTCAGGCTGCGGAATTGGTGCTCAAAGATAATTTCGGTTGAGAAATCAGTATTTATGAAGCAAATGGACGACTCAGCGAGCAAAAACGTGTTCTTGCAGAACTGGATCATCATCCCGCTGTTAAATCTTTGTAAGTCGCGTCGCACGCCGTTTTCGAGAGTGTATAGGACTCCGTCCTCGAATAGAGCTAAGGTGTTGTTGAAGGAGAAGATCCAGTCATTCTAGCGATGGCCGTACACGCGGGTAATTAATTACAGTTGAGAATTGTGGAGCACATACACATACTCGTTGTTGTGCACGTACAAACGGCCAGAGCACATGATCATCTTGTATATGTGCGTCTGCGTAGACTCACCAAAGAATCTGCTCTACTAACCTATAAAGAGATCAAAATTAACCGCTACCTGCTTCAAAATAATTTTTTGGTCGTTGAAAATGTGAATAAAACCATCCTCGACCGCTAAATATATGTCCACATCAGGTAATAACTTCTATACGAAAAGCAACTAACACGGCAGTATTTTTTAAGTTATTTTCATTTTCAAATTCTCCAAAAGATACTAATACGTATCATATCTGAACTGTTTTTGATCTTCGGCAAGAGTATTGATTAATTTATCAGTTTCTACCAACAAATTTGGATAACGTCTGTATTGATCAGTAATATAATTCTCGTACGTTTTCCGGACTAACTACGGAAAATCTTCACCAAATAACTCAACTAATAACTCGTCTTTAAGCTATAAACCTGATTCTCCAAATCTAACTAAACTCAAAATGTTATGCTTATTATATCGTTTATCATCTACTAATTTTCTTAGTTTACCATTAATCATATCCATAACCCAGATTATTTTATTGTCATGCACAATTAAAGTTCCACCTTATGCAAATGAAACTTACTATCCAGAAATATTATGAAGAAGAATTGTATTTCCATTTATAAATTCGGATATCAAGCCTTCTTAAACCACAAAAATCTTATTACAAAATTAATAAAATTATTTATAAGGTTATCTTTCCTCCATTAAGTATTTGAATTTATTATTGTTTAAAACATAATATCTTTATTATTCAGTATATGCATATAATTCATCGTCTTCAGCATATAAAATATAGTTTGCCTATAAAGAAGGGGCTTATACCAATTAACAGTCTTCAATTACTTAATTACTTGTCCAACATTAAATATAAATCTTTCCTTTACAAATTACTGGTCTATGAAGATGAGGAACATTTACCCAATAACCTGCATATTTAGGTAAATTTACGTTTATAGTATTAAGAATTTGTCGCTCACTATTATAAATGTGTAACATATCATCTTCAATAGCACAAAATAGTTAGGATCCATACAGTTATGGGAGGTGGAATTGCTTTTTCTTGTTTACTATGTGAGTAATTATATATTAAAATATTTTGCCACTTCTAATGCGGATGACAAATTCCAATAAATAATCTCAAGTTGGAGATTATTCATGAACTACTCATTAACACAAGAGGGCCAAAAATATGATTTCGATCGTATTAGACCATAATCGACTATTCAAAGTCGGTATTTAATATTCCAAAAAGGAAAAATAGAAATTACCACATGCAATAAAAGGACGGCAATTACAAAAATAAACGCGGTAGAAGATGTTTAGGGAAGGTCAACTAATTCACTTAACAAACTTAGGCAGTTCTGAAGCGTTTGTATTCTCTTCATTTCTGGGTCCAACGGATGAATTCATAAAATATTGTACCAATCTGAACTAGTTATATCACTTGTTTAAGATGTCCCTGTGTAATTTCTACGTTTTAGTCAACAAAACTAATTTATGAAAGATTTATCTCGAAAATATATGGTAGTTAAGCCTGATTGGAGAAAAGAATAAGAGGATCCAATGATTGGTATACGGACGCAATATGTAATTTATAACTAGTAGCGCAAGCACTGGACCTGCAGAGGACCTCGGTGTTCATCTTCAACTGGGTCAATCTGAACGATTTTAGGTATTTCTTAATCACGAAAACAATGGAGGACTTTTTCTTTCAATCTCAACCAGGAGCTCAAGATGAAGTATTGGTACTTCGCTTAATTAGAATTATAATTCAGGTAGTTACAGTCGCTTTCATTCTCAATATTCAAATAATGAATGCATTTTTGTTTCTTGAAGAATGGAATCAAGTGGGTTAGTCGGGCCCAGCATTAAATAATATATTGATGCTACTCTAAAACAACAGTTATTTTACTTATGATCTTCCACTTCCATTTCATAATGAGAAATCAATTTTCTTGATTGTTAAATTATACAACGTTAGGTAAAGTTGAAACTTATTATTGAAGTATATACAGAGTTATATACGTTAATTATTGTAGCACAGCTATCCAAGGCTCAACCAGGCCTTGATGTGATTGAAGCACTTTACAAATCAATAGTAAATAGAGTTAATGAGTGTATTGATGAGGAGGGAGAACACACTCATTATTGAGCCGGGCAGTGATATAAGTAAGATTCAAATAATAAACTTCATTCTTCTTCCTAATTCAAAAAAGCATTTCGAGGGCCCACCACTGTACTATAAAATTAATGGAAACATTAACTGGCAGTTTAGTATTAATGGTGGTTACCTACAACGTTTTTCTTATATTATTTGATTAATTTTAACGCTTGTTAAACTTTCTACAGTAATACGAAAATGTGGAAACCTAACCATTTAATCTGTAAGATATTAAATGTAATATTGGTCACATTTCTTATCAAAATCTTTGCCAAAATACTTTTCTAAAATTTATGGTTTAAGTTATAAGCCATATCGTTGCAATTCTAAAAATTAATCGAATTAGTTTACAAATTATTAGCCTAATTCTTTGATATTTACTTCTTGCATATTTCTTGAAAATAAATCAATAAATATTACTGTTTATACTTATTATTTATGTGATGATAAAGCAACTAATATACCAGAGCATAAAAACAATGGTTCAATTTAATTGGATGTTTAGTAGACTAATTAAAAACGATAGTCATCGTTTAAAAAAGAAATAGACTGATTAGTTATATTCAATATTTTATCAAGCCATGAATAAATCTAAAATGGTTTTTCAGTTTCATATACATGTTTAAGTTTATTATTAGACCACACAAACAGTTTACTGGTATTATCTGCTTGGACTTGAATATATAAATGATCTTTCATTTAAAATAATGATTGAGCTGGTGAGACCTTGACATTCATTAATTAGAGTTATTTGTCCTGATACTTGTATACTTTGTTATACGCTGTCTTAAAATATATTACACCTCTACAAATTACTGCATTTTCTCTTTCAATTTTTCGAGTTGATAAAACATTTATGTTGTTGTTATTTAAGATTTCACACTGTATTTCTTATTAAATTTACTGTTTAGTATCGAATATTATGAGTTTATTATCTCGAAGATTTACAAACGTATTCAAAAATGGACTAACATTTATTGAATTTTAAGTAGCGTATTCACTATTCATAATTAAAGTGGAATGTTCAACTATAAATTAAATATTATTGTAGTCAATGTATATATTTTAAATTAATATTTAAATTAATGTTGTTGATGACAGTAAGTATAACTATGAAGTATTACACAATTAATCTTCTTGTTATTAATAGAATTTTGATGTATGTACTAGCAGTTACCAGTACAACAAAATTTTGAGTTTAAAAATAATAATGTACGAATCACTTCTTTCTGGATTCAAACTTAGTGTGGAACAGATGATGTATTTCTTCATGGTTCATGCTGTGGCTTTCAAGAGTCTTGTTTTCACCAGCGGCTTTGATTGGTTCTTCAATATCAGCCTTGAACATACCCTTACCTCTGATTGAGAAGTCCTTGCACTTTGGCATACCACCTCCGTTTTAGCAGCCTCCTGGACAGGCCATTTGTTCAACGACATCGGCTTTAAGTAATCCTTCGGAAGCTAATTTGGCGGCCAAACGGATTTGAGCACCACCAGTTGCAACGCATAAGACAACTTTTTATCCATCAAAGTCAGCTTCTTTGAATTTAAGAGTATTTTCTTCCCATTCACGGCTGAGCTTGTAAGTAGATTTACCTGTCTTCAAGAAAGCGATTTAACGGAGAACTGTTTCTCCAACACCACCAGTTGTTCCGAAAATATAAGCACCTCCAGTGCAAAAGTGATATGGTTCATCAAACTTAGCTTCAGAATTGAAGTCCTCAGTTTTAACACCAGCTTCCTTGAACATTTCTATCATTTCTCTTGCAGTCAAACAAGCATCAATTGTATTTTCTCTTTCACGTTCGGATTTCTTAGCAGTACATGGCATTAATTCGATAATATAGCTATCAGGATGGTGTTTTCTAACCATTGAACCTACCATCTCAACGCAGGACTTAGCAGTTGAAATTTGTGGTATCAAATTAGGGAATTCTTATTCCATCAAGTTGATCCAAGCAGGACAGCAGCTAGTGAAAGCTGGCTTATTTTAGCAAGCTAAAACTTCTTCTGTGTCAATAATAGTTGTTTCATCAGCACCAACATTGACATCATAAATATAGGTAAAGCCAAACTTTTCCTTTAAGATATTGATGATACCACCAGTGCAGTTTTTGTCACCTGGTAAACCAAAAGCTTCTCCAAAAGCAAATCTGGTAGATGGAGCAATAAGACCAACAATTTATTTCTTAGCAATTTAGGCTTCTTTGAGTTTGTGAACCTCATTGTTAGGAACAATTGCTCCTACTGGACATACAACAGCACACTGACCGCAGCCTATGCAAGCTGAATCAGATAGTTTACCACCAACTATGATTGGAGGGAAGAATTTTTGTTCATTTTATTGATACACATGAACATCTTGTTTATCGCAGGCACGAACACAGGCATTGCAGCCAATACATTTGGCAAGATCAATATAAATGGCGGCATTGCTATCTTTGGTTGTAATATTATGCTTTGGTGGCATGATAAGAAGTGGTAAATAAACAGTTGCTATAAATATGATAATGTAAAGTTCTGTTTATAAAAATTTATGTAGGATTGTGTCAACTTTGATTTTTATACAATAACTCACTAAGTTATACATTTACAATCTATTAGAATATTATGATCTTTTTAATTATGAAATGAAGTTACAAGGCTTCTTATGATTGATAAATCGTTGAGTTTCTTACACAAATTAAAAACATAAAAACATTCATCATCACCATTATGTCCCATCGCTAATGACACGAATATAAAATGACTCACATATCAAATAACTCTTATTGAATCATCACACCGTAAATTACGTCTATACTGGTCGCCCTTAATAACTCTTATTGAATAACTCTAATTGAAATTACTACAATTATATTTATAAATAATAAAGTTAAGTTGTAATACAGCATAATTATTTAGCATATACTAATTAGAATGTGTTTCTTTGTGTTTCCCGGCTCGATATTATTTCAAAAAATATGAATTAGAAGTATTCAGTGTAAAAGAAACTGATTTTCGTTTCTAAAATTGCTATTTAACCTAATATTAATATATTTTATTTAAATCTCACTCCACATATGCAACTTTTAATTATATCACAAGCCCATCAATCAAATTACACAATTAAATAAACATTATTGAAGGAATTATTATAATCTGGTGATATAAATCAAACTCAGCATGATAGTTTGATTGATGAATATATCAAACCGTATTTATAAAAGCAACATGTAAACACGCTCTCTAAATTTATAAAAACCATCGCCTTTGGCTTCCTATTTATTTTAATATACTCATTTTTCATGGCGATTGTAGCGCAGGCGTTTCACGTGTTACCAAAGTTAATTGTGCTTCTTACAATTCTGGCTATTTCTATCACTGGCTAGGTTAATCCGAGTATCTTTTCAAAATCCGATAGCACTTGGATTGCGATTTTGTGTGCGTTCACAACCCCGATTGTTGTAACTGCGTTTTACGGCGTCTATTAAAAACAGCTTGAGCCGATTGTGCGCGTTCTCCTCCTTCCGTTTTTACCGCGTGGAGTCGTGTTGAACGTCCTGTTTGTTGTTTACTTCGGGGCTCTAGCTATTATTTACAAATCTTAGTTGATTGGATTTGCTGCTGTGGTAGCGCTGTCTTCCTTGACTTCATTCTCAGTGTTTTACATGCCGGGAATGATTGTTCTCGGTTTCAAAGAATACATGCTCCCATTCCTCGTTTTTGGACACTTCGTCGTTCTCAGTGCATATTCAGTATTAATCTTAACAAATCATTTCGTTGAGTACATAACTGTGTTCAAAACAGGACTCGAGTACTACGTGAGCATCGCGCTCGCGACTGGCCTGCACGTGGGTTCATCTCCACTCTACAGAAATAAAGCGAACACAATAGCTTATGCTTTGTTCTTCATTTTGCTCTCAACTCTCACTTTACTATTGAACATATTCACTCAAATAAAAGTTCCTGGGAGCGTTTTGTGCGGGTTTTGCGTTTTCACAATCATCGAGTGGCTCGGGTTCCTCGCGTTTAAACGGGGGACCACATTTTGCTGCGTCGTTTTGGCGGCGAGTTTGTTCGGGCTCGCGGTTGGAATTGATAAATGCTAGGGGCTGATTCAGTTCAAGTGAAATGTTTCATTTAGTTTTTAAAAGTTGATTAGTTAATTTGAAGAAATACTATTTTGTATTTTTGTATTTTATATTTGCTTTATTTGACGTGTGTTGAAAGACAGACATTGCTTTCTCATTTGAGGATTTGCAATTTGTTTTATGATTTGCATTTGTTATATGACAATAATTTTTCATATTTCCGTAAGTCAATTTGGATATTTGGATGTTTTAATGCTATTTATAAGATTATATGGTAAAAATAGTAGACGCTATTTTTCATTCCTATTATATACTATGGACATGAAATAAAATATACCAGTTCTTTGTTTGATTCAGTCCGTATAGATATGAGACTCTTTCGCTTGATAACTCATATTAATTTTGCCAGTTGAAATAAAATATAGAATAAAACACATATTATTGAAATTTATACAAAAGGAACGAAATTTTTCATATATTGATTAATATAATATTTTCACAAAGACTGAATAATATCTATCACTCCACATAAATGATTAAGTTGATCCGCATTATTTCAGCTAAAACGGAAGATGAAGTACGAAAGTAATTACTAACAGAATTAATTTAGGATGGCGAATTAAATGTACAGAACCAAGAAAAGCTTATCGCGAAATATGTGGTTCCGTTTGTAGTAAACAAGACCAAATATCTGTCGATAACTAACTTCATCAAAACAATTGCAGTTGGAATGTTACTGTTTGCAACTTGGGGTATCATAACCAAAGTAGTGAAGAAAACGTGGCGTCTGTTCGCTTCCATTCCGCTTTACGTATATTTATTCCTTGCCTTCACTGTTTCTGCAACTGGTTTAGTAGCCCCAAAGACATATTCAAAATCCCAGAGTGACTGGGTGGCGATTACGTGTACATTCACCACGTTGATGGTGGTTGGTGCTACTTTCGGTGCGTATAACAGGCAGCTCGAGCCAATTCTGCAGAAGATTTTCAGACTTGGTATTCCGCGCGAGTTAATAGCCAATTTCTGGTTGATTGTGTATTTCGCGTCCATTGCGCTGTATTACAAATCCCAGATCATTGGTTTCTTCGCCATCGTGTCCTTGTCTTCCTTGACCTCATTTTCTTTGATTTACGTGCCCGGAACCCTCTTCCTGCATTTTAAGAACGAGATGCTTCCAATCGTGGTCATTGCTCATTCTTTGGAGCTCCTTATTTACATGGGCTTGAAATTAACGAACAACTTCCCGGAGGCCTTCAGTGTGTTCAAATTCGGGGTTGAGTACTACGCCTCAATCGCTCTCGGAACCGGTTTGCTCGTTGGGGCCTCTCCGTTTTACAGTCACATGAAGTACACCGTTCCTTACGCGTTGTTTTTCATCGTTCTCACGGCCGGATTTTTAGCCGTTCACTTCTTGGGCGGGATTAAGGTGCCCGGGAGCGTTCTCACCTGTTTCTGCTTCCTGACCATTTTGGAGTGGTTCGGGTACATCGGATTCAGAGGAGGAATGATAGTTGGGTGCATAGTGAGCGCGGCTGGGTTGTTCGGCGCTGCCAGGCTCATAGAGAAGCACTCAGACTTCATCCTTGCAAAGTGAGGACTTCAATTAATTTCAAGTATAATGATATTTACAAATTGCGATACATATTTATTCATGGTATTTAAAATATTATCATAAAATTCATTCAAATATCTTCATTTACCTACAAATCAATGTATTAAAACGAATCGCTTGCATCTGACTCAAATACAGTTTTGACAGGAGTTATATTTCGCAATACTCTCGGAATTACTTTGAAATTTATTGGTTATTGTAATGATAGTTTCCTTCTAAACTCTGTGTACATTTGTCTCTTCATCTGGAGTGAAATTTATTTAAGCAATTCGTGTCCAAGTGATGATAGTATCGAAATTACATGTCTTACTAGAGTTAGAGGGCCTCAAAGAATGAATTAAATTTTAAATACCAATATTTAGTTTTTACAACATGAATTTATTTAATTAAAATAGTCTTAGCCTATTTTTATTAAATCAATATTTCATAAATCTAATTCAAAACACATTACAGCATACTAAGTACTGATTAAATAATATGTGGGTATTAGTTTATATTTTATTTTATTATAATATAGATATACACTAAAATTTCATTCAAATATCTGTATTCACGAATTGGTCAATGTAATTGAAGTTATCCATTGAATCTGAATCAAAAATAGTAATGCTGGTTCTGGACGAGGTGATGTTCTCTAGTACTCTCGGTGTATGCTTTTATATTGTTGCTTATTGCAGTGATATTTTTCTTCTCAGTTCTGTGTACATTTGTCTCTTCATCGGTGAAGTGAAAACAAATTTTCGTCATCTGTTTAAAAGAGGATGATCTGGAATAAAACTATTTTATTCAACAATAAATATCAATAAATTGATATGAGTATCAAAATGCCCGAAAAACGAACTTCAAGACATGTGTAAAACCTAAGAAGAAACCTAGGCAAAAATCTCAAGTGCAGCATAGCCAAGAGATCCAAGCCAAGATGAACACATAAACTCAACCATCTTAGGTCACCAAGAATACAGATAATACCTAGGCGAACCAAGGAGCTATCAATATTCAAAAACAAGTTGTTGTGTACAATTTCAATTACAACAACACTAGTCTTCCTGTATAATCAAAGAACCAAAATATCAACAAAAGCGAAGCAGTGAGAAAATCTCAAACTCTATTAACCTAACCCAAGCAAGCTCTTTAAACTCCATTAAAAGAAAACACTTTGGCATGAAAACTCTTGAATTTTTAAGAGATCAAGACATAAAAATTGAACGTCAAATAGAAACCGATCTTACCGAGTAAAATCGAAAGAGACGTGCAAACATTGAGTTAAATTGAAGAGCAAGCTAGCGAAATTAGACAGATGGTCGCGGAAGAACAGTTTGAGCCCGAACAATACTAGAAAAAATTATGCAGCGAACTTGAAGATATTATACAGAACTACGCAGAAGACCACACGAACATGAAGATCACGAAGATATAATCTAACTTGATGATCATTGTGCAGTCTTTCTACAAGCGAAATCTCTTATCTAAAGATCATTGCGGAATATTCTAGTAAAAAATTAAATCTCTGAACAAAATCGAGAACATTGAAGACATCTTGAAACAGAGAGAATAGAACCTACCTGCCCAGTAGGAACAGCCCAAGAGAAGCTAAAGCGCGAAACCAAATAAAGGCACAGGAGAATCGAGCATTGACTCGTTCTTCTGAAGGTGCTTCTTTTAGATGAGGGAGCATACCTTTGACGCCCCCTCAAAGGTTTAGAACACGATACTGAACCAGTATAAACGAATATATATTTTTTCTTACTATTTGAGTTTCCAAAATTATTTCTTTTAAAAGATATAGCTGATACTAAAATTTAACAACTTGTCACTGTGAATTCTGAATTAAAATAATAATGATTAATACGATAAATGGAATGGAACAAGTATCTAAGTCTTAGATTCTAAGAGTAATTAAATAACCTTCATTCAAAATACTTTTGGCGTGAAATATATTAACATAACAAATTATGAAAACGCAAAATGATTTGTCAAATTATCTCATTAATATATCTCATTAAAAAATGGAGAAAATGAATCATACTTGAAGATCTTCACCGGTTGAAACACAAAATTGGATATATTTTAGCCGATAGCCCAGTATGGGCTAATATAAAGAACCCCCACATTAAAAGATACTTTTCCAGTGAAAATTCTTTTTTTCAGGCATTTGAATGAGTACGGAAATTACCGGCCTTGGTACCGAATATATCTTATATATACATATTTATCTGGTATTAGCCAGATCAGAGTTTCAATACTTCAATCATCGTTTTTGTTTAAACAGCATTTTGAAAATAGAAAATTTAAACATAATTTAAATATATGTCTGATTGAGTGCATTGTGATTTAAACATTCCAATTTGCTTCACTTCCCAAATGATAACAATTCTACTTTCGACTCAACTCAACTGCTTCACCGACAACACCCTTGTTGTTCTCTCCAAGTAATCAAGACAGCCTACGTTCACCGCCCAACTGCTTACTCTGAAGACCAAGGACTACGTGGTGTGCCAGTCTCTTTTGGGTTCTTCCTTCACGATTTCTCTTTACTTCGGCGCCTTCGTGTACACATATCCTTCGAGCTAGACTCTTTCGGGAAGCATATCTTTAACATTTCCCTGCACAGATGTGAACTACTGTGATGCTGCTTTTCTGGCAACTTCGGCTTCTTTTAAGCTCACTTTCCCGGATACAAATACCATCGTGGAGGATGCCATATCGGTCTTCAAGATAGACAAGTACAACAGGCTGAATTGCCTGACGAATCCCATGATCTCCTACACGGCCGCCACCAACTCATTTCAAATTAAGGCCACTCCTGGAGCTTGTGAAGTCCAAGTAAGGCAGAATACAAACGCGGTAGTGAAGCTCTTGGTATACCCTGACTTCGTGATTTAAAAGTCCTTCCCACTTACAACAGTAACTCAATTATCTCACCTATTCGTGAATATGGTATTTAGTTGTGATACTGACTTCACGGGCTCAGAAAAGCGTATATGTTAAAGGATAATGCAGACCTTTTAGGAAAACTACAACAATAAGGCCGAGCTCACGGTGTCTCTCCCAGCGATCGTTCCAGGCCCAAACGCGCTTTACGATAGAGAGTCTGTATTCTCTCTATTCACGGTCATAACTGCGATTTCTTCTTCATTTGCGAATTAGTTCGACTGCTTTACCACCAGTTAGTAGGCGGTTCTCTTCGTAAAGCAAATTCGGATGACGAATGTATTGAATGCTTCTTCTATTAACTGCATTTAACCCTTCAGCACATTTATAGGTGACGTGGATAGAACAGTGATCATGGTGCGAATAACGGATACTGACAAGTCTTTCGTAGAGTTCAAGTTTATTTACTACTCTCAAGTGGTCAGAGTAACTAGTTAATGGCTCGAGTGCATAAATGACATCTTGGGAGAGCAACACTGCCTGGATAGTATATAAAAAGGGATAAAAATGAAGGCGCCGCAGGGAATCATTTCGAGAGAATTCATGAAAGGAGACGTACTGGTAAAGTAAGTACAAAACGCAATTTAGCCCAGACCAGCTAGCAGGTTGAGCGCAAATGCCACACTAAACCAAACGCACGTGTGCATGTCCACTACAAATTTCGGAGATCCAAACGAGATAACATAGGTTTAGATAGATTTAGTTATTGGAGAACCACGATTTTAACCAACACAACACACTGATAAACTAACACTACGTGGATAAATGCTATTTCCAGGTTCTAACAAAATACCATGGTAAATAGGATAATACTGTTACAAAATTTCACTTACGGAATAGCAAAAAGCATTTTATGACAAGATGTACGCAAACCAGAATCAGATTACTGGAACAGTAATATTTTTAGCTTCAAATTTACCTATTGATAAGGTAACTATGTAGTCAAATGTGTAAAATGGAAACTATATGTACATTCTCTCAGCGATTCTAATTGCTGCGTCCGTAGTTTGGTATTTTATATCTATAAGAGATTTAAGAAGATGACTAATAAGATAAAATACGATTTAATTATTAGTATATACCATAAGATAAAGTAAAATAGTTACTTGATATTAAAAAATGTTAAATCACCCATAGAACTAACTATATTAAAGTTGTTACATAAATTAAGAAGCATAAGCACTTAGATTAAAACATAGATGAAAACCCTTTTAATTAACTCGAAAATTATCAACCACTATAGCTAGTTGATGGCAGCTCAGCACTTTGAACGGGGGGATTTTACCTTCCGCAACCGATTTGGCCGAACAATAACTATAAAGATGCATGGTTCAGTTTCAGAGGTTATGTATATGATGAAACTCCATATAATAATTTCCATCCAGGTGGTTTAGGATGTTTCGCAGAATTCTTCGGATATGATGTTACAAATGCTGTTATGGTTCACAGACATGTTAATATTGAATCATACTTAGGGAAATTAGTTATTGGAATTTTAGATGGAGAACCAATGTTACCAAACTCTAAAAAATTACATATTGAATAAGGACACTTGTGAAGCTAATGTTATTTTGATTATTATTATTCGATTTAATTTTTAAAAAATCTAAATAATCACTCAAATGTCATCGTATATTTGTTTATCAATATAATGAAAGTTATCTCGAGAATCTTGGTCGAATACAGTTTAACTAGTTCTTGAAGCTGTTAAATTTGTCAATATTGTAGGAATTTATTTCTAGTGATTTGCTTACTACAAAGATATTTTCCTTCTGAGCTCTGTATACATCTATCTTTTCATATATGGATTGAAAATATACAACTCTTTTTAGTATATAGTATACATTAAATACAGTTAGAAAACATATTAATTACCAAATCATATTTCATATTAAGATTTAAAAATATCAGATTTGCAATATTTGAGATCATTTACTGGTCCAAGATTTCATAAATATATGACTAGTACTTGTATGTCTAATATAAAAGTAGATTCAATTCCAGAAAGAGTATCAAAATGCATGGAAGCTGGTGGTGAAGCGTTCAAGTGATTCTTTAAATCTATTGGAACATTTTTGAGCTCAGGCGATCGTTTAAAAGGTCAAAAAGAGGGAGTCGCATTTACTTTGCCCAGTACTTTATGTCTAATATAAATTATGATATGACTTATCATAATTAACCAGTCGTTATCATTTGATTAATGCTATTAGATATATTGATAAAATGTTATATAATTTCTAAACTTCATTCAAATATCTGTATTCACGAATTGGTCAATGTAATTGAAGTTATCCATTGAATCTGAATCAAAAATAGTAATGCTGGTTCTGGACGAGGTGATGTTCTCTAGTACTCTCGGTGTATGCTTTTATATTGTTGCTTATTGCAGTGATATTTTTCTTCTCAGTTCTATGTACATTTGTCTCTTCATCTAAGAGATGGAAATATATTAGTATTTTGTAGTTTGAATTCCTTTTCAGTTGCAAATATAATTAACTAGAATCATAATAATTTAATTTAGCTGATATTTAAAAAATATTTAAACATATTCAAATTACGTTAATTAGTTTCAAATTTGAAATGTTTAAAATTATAAAAGGTGAATAAGATTGAAATAACAGTTATTAAATATGAAATTGAATTAAATATCATTGAAGAAGTTCGTGTGGGATAGCTTCAAGGAACTTTTAACTAATTAGGTTTGCACTTGTGTTTAATACTAGTATAACCATTTAGCATGTAATTTTTTCAATTTAAACATGAGTTTGCTCAGCTATTGAATTAATTTTCTGGTTAACGGCCTCGAAACGTGAATTCAGCGCGTGATCAAAGAATTTTATTGAAGTATTCATTGGCATTAAGCACTTTATTTGGTCATTCAGACACGGGAACCTAATCACTTGGTCTTTCATGAATTCTGAGTAGCATTCTCCGCTTTGTTTTCCGAATTCGTCTCCAATCGCTTCATCGATTAGTTTTTACCTCAGTTTCAGACCTGAGTTGCCCAGGACTGGTCTAATTTTGACCTGGTCCAGTTTAAATTCGTTCACTTATTTGTACTTGAATTCTGCTAAATCAAATACGTGGAATTCCTTCTGTTTATTTGTTTCATTTTATGTTAACATGTCTTCATGTTCGGGATTTTTGGTTTAACTTTCAAGAATTAGTAAACCGCCTGAGCAGAAGTGGTAGTTTACATCGTTTTCAAGGGGGAGTTCGGCCAAAATTTGACCATTCGGGTACTTTTGCACCGTTTTTGAGCAGTAATCAAATTATAAGAGGTTGTTGCAGAACTAGAAGATGAACAAATCGTTGTTCTCAACGAAAACGAACCGATTATCAACTAATTTGAATATGTTGCCTTTGTAATTGAAAACGAATAGTTCGTCGTTATTTGAGAATAATTATGGTGGTTCCTACACATCAGCGGAGCAAGTGAAGTCGAAACCTGGAATATTCGCTACAAATATCAGATCTAGGTTGCAAAGCCTGAATATTTGCTCACATCTTTGCACGTATATCACACCCTTGCAAATGACAACCGAGTGACAGAATGGATACTTACTCAATAACTTACCAGCTCTGTATTTACTGTTAGAATACCCAGAGTACAAATCATAGTTCACAGGATACTTTTCAAATACAACACCCTAAGAATTAATAATATAAATATAATTATCCTCGATTGCCATGAAAACTCCATGATTTAGATTGAGCTTTAAAATATTCATCAATTAGCACGCATTCAATTAATCTGTTGTCTTTTTAGCTTATTTTTGATCAACATCACTATTATGTGGCTATGCTATATTTTCTAATAGACTATTAAACTCTTGCGCCAGAGATGGATATTGCGAGAGCTAATTTTACATATAATTGTCATAAACCTTTCTATTTTACTCTAAATACTCCTTTCCAAATAGTTCAATTAGTATATCATCCTAAAGCTGTAAACCAGAATACCCCAAAGTAATAATATTATGAATATTACTAGGATAAAAACGTGGATCACTGTCCACTTATTTATAAGTTCCATTGATTACATCAATAACTAATGTTTAACTTCTATTCTTAGATTAAAGTATACACACACCTCCACTACTAAATACAATTTCAGATTTTTGTCTTGACATTTAAAATATTTTTATTCTCTTACCATTATCTAATTTATAAATATTCGATCCATACCATTAAATAAATTGTCCACAGAATTCTGCTTATTCATACGCAGGTGAGCATTCCTAATATTTAAATTTATTATTGTCAAATGTGTAAATATATTTTGAATTCGATTTGGTATATAATTTATCATCAGCTGAATAGATAATTTATGGGTTGTTATTGTATTCTGCAAATATTTCAGAATAATATATTGGAATTTTAGTAAACACAACAAGGTTTTAATTAGTTAGTTCGTATATTGTGTCAAATGCTTAAACTAAAAGTTTTCCCTTATTAATTACTATCGAATGACGCATATACTTTGTTAAACATTTAACATTAATTCTATCTTCATTGTTTGACTCACATTTTCCAGCATAATAATCAAAATCAACTTTAATCTGCTTTAAAATTAGTCTATTTTAATCAATTATACTTAAGTATCCATCTTCTATTACAATATAGTAATTGTCTTTAAGTTTCATAACATTCATAAGTTGGCAATCCAAAATAGATTATTATAACTCTACTTTAATTTAATTTAACTAATTATTACTAACTTAACGATTAATTAAATTGTTCTTCGACAGCTGTTCCCTTTACTAATAGTTCAACTTGTTATTTATAATTCTAATTTATTGTTTAAGAAAAATATTGGACAAATTTGTCTTATATTGCTACAACTTGTTTTTCGCCAAATATTTCTTTTTAAATTTCACAATTTAACTCTAAACCACAAGCGCCGAAACGAAGATTTTTTTGGAACTCATTAAATGGTCGCTCTCTGTTTCCTCCTTGTGTAAATGCTGTAGAAAGAGGTTGATATTGTCGAAGTGCTTATTATATTTTAAGTTTTTCTTTAATTTCTCCATCTAATTGTCTGTACTCACCTGTTAACATATTAACGGCCCACACATTATTTCTTATTTTGGATGAAACAACAATAACACCTCCCTAGGCCATTAGAATATTTAATTCGCTATCTGCCTAAAATATTACTGGCATTGACAAATCTGGCAATAATCGTGAAACACAAAGATCTTACACAACAAACATTTAATCGCAAAACTAGCAAATAAAGTGTTGTGATGTGAATGGATACTCGTGATTAAGCTCTCTTAAATATTTAAATTTGTTGTTGTGCAAAATGAAATATGATGTACCATTAAGCACATACAAATTGTTATTTAGAGCAAAAATTTGACTTCTAAGCGCGGTACTTCTTCCATCAATAGTTGGGATTGTACCTATATGAACTAATTTAAATCCATCTAGTTTATATATATCACGCATAACTTAGACATATATAACTCCATTACTAATGACAGCGTGATAATTTTGACCTTTTTAAGCCAGAATATAGCCTTGTCTTAATAAGTGATCTTCATATAATTCTATATCATCAATTTCAATAGCTATTTCTTTTAAAATATTCATATTTTCGTCCAATATCATCATAGATCGTTATCCGATCTACAAATATATATTTAAATTGGGCAATAGTTTAATCACATTCATGAATATAACAGAATCCTCTTTCATAACAAATCTTTTATGATGAAGTGGAGACTACAAGAAGTGTAGCGTATGTTTAACGTATATATTATATGTAATGATTTATGTATGTAAATGTAATGTATTTCACATTACCTGTATGTTTCATTGTGTTATCCAAAGGTTTACTGGTTAAAGATAGCTTAGATGTCGAATTAAACAGATTTTAATGGTAAAAATCACTAATTTTATTAAAGATGGTCTAACTTATCGTGTACGATTGCTTTGTATTCTTCGCAGCATTGCGAGTAGAATTCCATGATGGAGTTGGTTAGTTGTATTACATTTTTTGCGGCGTGTATTTCATTTTTGTCTGTTTAATGTTCTCTGCTATCTAGTGCGCGTTCTGCATCTAGGTAGCACTGGCATATGTCCTGGACGCAGTATTTATCGTTGAATTCGCCCCAGTTAACCATTTCGTGTATTATCTCGAGTCCAGCTTCTTTGATTTGCATTTTGGGCTGCTTGATCAGCGAAATGATCTGGTTAATGGTTTTCTGGCTCAGTTCGAGCGCCTAATTAGTGTTTTCGTTCAGAATAACGCAGTACTAAATTATCAGCTCGCTTATTTGCCTCACAATGAACACGTTACTGAGGTCTGCGTGATTAATTATGATCTCGAACGCCCTTGCGTTTTTGAGTAAAAGAACCGTAACGAACTTTGACTCAACGAGGTCTTGCTCAATTAGCCCTTCAATTTGAACGTTTTAAAAAAGTTCCTTGTGATCCTCCCTTCTTTTTGAAATTGAAATCTGCAATAAGGAGAGGAACTGATCAATGACGAACGAGGAAGTGATTCTGTACGAGTTCTGCACGAAGAAATCAATGTAGAAGCGCACGTTAGCGATTTTACTGCTGAAATCCTCGGACCAGAGGATCTCCTGCACACCTAACTTGAAAATCTGAGCCAGAATCGACTGATTAAAAGACTGAATTGAAAGAAGAGCATCGTGCAAATTGGGGATTTGATTCAAACTCAGCTCAGACAATGAATATAGAGCGAAAATAACCTGGCGGTCAGAAAAATTATGCAAATTAGATAAAAGCAAATCCAATAACGGAAATTGCAACTAAAAGGTGAATGCATGTATACAAACGCGAGGCAACAGCTAAAATAAAGCCAAATCGTTCATATGGTCTTTGAAATACTCAAAAAATTAAACAGGATCCAAAATCAACTGCTAAGAAGCCACATTTTCAGATAATAACAATCCAGCCTCGAAACATAAGAACTCGTCCTAAATAAATATATCATGAATTACTTTTTGTATTTACATTCCAGACAACTAATATTACTTGCTTCTCATAAATTTATAAGCCAAAGCCCTGATTAAATCGTCTTAGTTGTATATTTATAATTCAGCTTCTTCAATATCATTAATATGAAGAGTTAATGTATTATATTTTGCTTCTAATTCATCTGAAACATAATTAACATCACATACATTCGGTTGACTTTTTTATTTGTGAGATGATAAGAATAGTGTCCTATTCATGTTAAGGTGTGGTTTCTAGTATTTCAATATTATATGCCAATATGTTAAAATGTTAAAATATAACACTTCATTAAATGAATCGAACTGTATTTTTATCATCAAGAAAATAATCAGCACCTGTACAAAATATATACGGGTGCGAATAACTATCTGACTATTTGATACCTCAAAATTAATTATTAAGAAATATTAGTATATCTGAATTAAGGAGTTAATTATCTTCATCAAATGATTTAGACCAACAAGTAATTATTTATAAGAGTATAAGATGTCATGACACTTTAAATATACACAATTATGACAAAAATTTTATTATTGATTTGGAATTTGTTGTAAAATAGAATATCACTAATCCATTATTATTTTTAGAGTCTTCTTTGCTTTTATATTCGCTCTTAGACCATGGTTCTATGTGTTTGCACGATTTTGATTTCTTTTATTCAATGCTATCTCTTGATTGTGATCCTGTATTAATTATGTTACTCTCTTCTTCTGATTCCGAAGAGTTAATTTAATTTTGTATAGAAAATTTCAGCTAATTTAATTTTTGTGTTCTTTATGAGGTTTTACTACTTTTTCAAAAGTATAATGTTCTTGCCAATAATCCACAACTTTTGATTTAAATATAAGAGCTTTAATTAACTCAAAACGACTCTTCTTTGTTTGTTGAAATATTAAATGTTGGTCACAGATATATTTTGCAATAGATTAATTTGAAAGAACGATTTGAGGCGTCGATGTTCTGGCTATAAATTATAGGAACAAATAACGGGCACATTTCGGCTGAGAAAACAATGTATAATAAAATCACAGAGATCTTACATTGTATTTATGGAGAAACTGAGCTAAAAGTGTTCAAAAGAAAGTATAACGAATATGGCATTGCAAGTGAAAAAGAATACCTCACACTTGGTGACGTATTACTCACTAAAACCAATTTTAGTGTGTTAAATCAAATTCTCGCTATCCCACCATAGTTTCCATAATTATGCGCTTGCCATGAATAATTTTACAATGTTATGCGTCGGTACACAGAATTAAAGAGATATATAGTCGATTTAAGCTCATCATTAAACAACATTCTTTTGTTATTACAAAGCAAATTAATAAGAAATCAGAAGAATGCATTATAACTGATAAATGCTATTTTTGAGCATGATTGCAAACAAGAAACGTTTTTATAGATTCTTAAAATATTATCAGAAACCATTCATGCAGATTAAGAAGTTATGCCATATTATGTTGATGCTGATTTCGCGTTTGAAATAGGGTGTTTTATATAATTCAATATTTCCTAGGATCCTGTGAGATAAGAGATAGTAAGAGAAATGTGTGGTGATGTGCTTGGTATTTGGAGTGCGGAGGCAGAATCGATTAGGCGTGTGTTGTGACTTTATTTTATGATTTTAATCTCATTCACGTTTAGTCCGCTTCTTTTTGAAAATGGACTTGGAGAATATTTAGAAGTTGCGCCTTGAGCGCGAGTAGTTTTTGGAGCGTTTTGTGTCTTTTGCTGCTGATAGTACCGAGGAAAAGACTATTTCGCTGAATAGCAGTCGGAATACGGTCAACAACAACGATTCCATACTGAAGCACAGCCGTGTGATGGCCGAGATGCACCAGCTCGCTCAATCCCGGGACCCCATTCCTGATTCTAGGTCTGTTGCACCCTCTCTAGTCAAATCAATTAATAACACATAAAACACTTCACAAAATGCATAACCAAAAGTTTGGGAGTCCCTAATTGGCTCAAAATCTCAAAACACCCATCGACTAATTTCCTCAGTTAAATAACCTGAATTAACCGTGAACGACGTTCAACCTGAACGACACTGTTACAAAGCGATTGATGCGTTCACTCAGAGGCTCAAACAGTCAACAATAAATTAAAACGCTGTTCAAATGTAAGAAGTTGATTAAAGTGAGGACGAGGAACTGCAAAAAGTGGTTGAGAAATCAATTCTGAGGCAAAAATCTGTCGTTCAAGAGAGTTCAAGTGAGAGCGAGGTGGAAGAAATAGTTCAAAAATCAATCTCAATTCAAACACAAACGCAAAGACGACCAAACTACATAAAAGAGGCTATGTACGCGAGCAAACCACCAAGGTACGAGGAAGTGGCCTTGACACTTAGCCAGGGAAGCAAAGATTACATTAAATGGGCAAGAGGACTATAGTGAAGTAAAATGATATTATAATAAGTACGTATACATATACAGGATAAAAATTAATTTAATAAAATTTAGACCAAATTAGAATCTATAAATAGATAGAATACATAGTAAAAGCACAACTATAAACATCGCAATACATAATATTAAATAATGAAAACACCATTTTCCACATCACTAATGTTTGGACTAATTGCAAATGAGAATTCATCATCATATGACGACTCCATAAGCAGGTCACAATTCAACAAACTATTTCAGTCATTCGACAGAATGTGCGCACATCAACTTCAATTTTAATCAACAACACAATTTAGTGAAATATGTGAAGACTCATTTTGGGATGAAGCATTTATTGAGGAAAGTGAATACTCTACTAGAAATATCGAGTAAAGTGTAGAGGATTTAATTGAAGAAAGTAGCTAAATTAGCTACCTTTGAATTATAGTTAGTACAATAGTAATTGAAGAATTACGCCTATTTTGTTTGGTCTAAAGTAATAGATCATTATTTGAATGATTTTCATGTTATTAAATTAGAAATGGTTTCTATGTTTCATAGATTAAACAAATTATTTATAGGTGAACATCTAATATTTAATACATAAAATGTTATTTAAATCGTGTTATACATACTATAATCTATTTATTTCCGCTTCAAATGCAACATGAAAGTTTTGGTTCTGGTATAGAATACTGTTCATCTTGTGAAGAGTCTATGAGTCAAAAATAGTTTACAGAACTATTCGGCGTGTCAGAAAAGACATGCTTAGTTTCTAAATTAAAAACTTAAGAATTTACAGAAGAAGATTTAGACTCATTTTGGGATGAAGCTTTTGTAAGTACATAGAGCGTAATATAAGTATTAGACGAGTGATAAATAGTTAACTATATAAAATCGTATTATAAAATAATGTTATGGAAATTATTATTCTCAATTCTATAATAAGAAAACCAACTTCTACCTTGTTATTCTTTAGAAAACATCGATAATATAATATGTTGGATGTTCCAGTTTCACTAAATACTATATTTGCTTATATCTTATTCTTGATCGTGTTTTGTTATCTTATTAGATCGTGTTTTGATGGATAACAAGATAAAACTAATGTCAAAATACTATTAATAGAACATATTAATAACTACAGTTATTTACAGAAGTCCAAATACAGAATATGCAAAAAATAAAGCTGAATATAGTTTGAACAAGAAGTAATAATTATATGATATTAATATATTATAGTAGCTGAAATACAGTATAGATACTATTTGATTATTAGCTTCTTGAGCTATAATCATTTAATAACTACGTACACGCAATAAGCGTATCTGCATTACCCCAGCCGTAACTGATAGTAAGCCTTAACGTAATTAATTCACTCATGCGAAGGAAGCAAGGAGGGCGGCAGCGTTCTTAGCTTGATATCTGAAAGTGGCTGGGACCTTCTTGGTAGACTTGTAATAACGGCTGATACGATAGATGCGGGACTCGACGAGGATTAAGTGGTACTTGGTGGAGATATCACGTGGGTTACGTTCGAGGTGCTTACGCATTTAGACAGCGCGCTTGATGAGGAAGTAGAGATCTTCTGGGATTTCTGGGGCGACACCAGCAGCACGGAGGATACGGGTAACACGGGTACCAGTGTAGTGGTTGATGAGACCGATGGCGAATTGATCACGGAGGACGGCGCCGATCTTGGATGGCATCATACCCTTCTTGGCGAGACCAGTGATGATGGAGACGATGTCTTCAGTGGTCTTCTTTTACCAGGAAGCTGGTCTGCGGACGTATGGGAGGGCGGAACCGGATTTACCATGACCTTTGGAATAAACTCTTGCCATTACACAAGAAAGGGTGTGTAAGTTTTATATTTGTCAAATTTATTTTGATGTTTGACGCTATATACTTTTATTATTTCCACCTCCTTAATGAAACTATCTTAAGAAATTGAGTAGGTGTTTACGAAGGAGTTGAATGACTCGTTGAGGGTGCTTTTAATGAATCGTACGCAGGAAATGATAAGTAATCAGGAGTTGGCTAACTTCAGGAGTTGTTAGCTTTCTGACAGTCCGAAGATAGTGCCAGTGTGTTTGTATGACGTTGCGCGTCGTTTGCCGTTGACGTCTAACGATCCTATGTTCCAGGTTGGCGAGTATTTCTCGATGTTGTTGACGATAAAGCAGAATTACATGCAGGTCATGGGAACCTAGACTGCGAATAACATGCAGCTCGTGCAAAAGTTCGAGGACGTGATCAATCAGTTGCTAAGAGAAGCCTCAAATCAGATCCTCGGCCACGACATTGATATCAACCTCTCACAGTCAATCACAGCCTCTCTCATGAGGGCCTTCCCCCCTACAAAGCCTTAATTCAAACCGCAAACGCAAACACCAACTCAATAAGACATTAAAAACCTGGAGGAAATGCTCTTCCAAATTCCAAACCATCACGGGCGCGCACTCGTTTTCGGAACGTTCTTGAGAGAAATCGGATACACTTCTGACGCGGTCGTTCTCAACGGGAACCAATTCGATTTGGACTTCACGACGATGCCAGCATAGTAGTTCTGGGTGCTGTACGAAGTTGCAAGAAGGTTCGCACCAGGTGTAAAGTGAACTGAATGATAAAAATTATATATAAAAATGAAGAATAAATTCCAAAAAATAGATTTAGACAACATGTTGAAAATTAAAAGTCGTTTAATTAAGATAAACGATGAAATAAATGCACAAATATTCAAAAATAAATTTAAACATAATTTAGACAAATATGACAATTACTTCTTTTACATTAGAACAACATAACATATAGTAAATTTAATTAGGTTAACCAAATTCTAATTTTTATATGAACTAGACAAATATTACGAATAATATTTATTTAGTATATATTGACTAGTTAATTAAAATAAAGAGCACTTTACTATTAGTAGTTCCATTCCACAAAAATGAAAAAATAAATGTATTCATAAATAAGAAGATAGGTCACGCAAAAATAAATATGCAAATAAATAACAATACCACTAGTATTGACGAATGTTACACACAATTGCTCACAATCAGCTAGTAAAGCAGTATTCAAAATAGACTCCTGGGATAATTTTGATTATATTGACTAATTGGTTTTAGATGATGTAGAATGAAATTTAGAGAATATAAATGTAATTTACAATTAAATTATGGTATTATCACGAAAACTCATCGCACTTTCAATGAGACATGTAAATATCAACAAAAGTTGTTATGTACTACTGTATTATTATCAAAACAATCAATAATATAATAACTTGGAGCATGAGCGTGTTAGAAAAATAAATAATTATGTATATTTACAGCATACTTGTTACTTGTTTTCTACAACATTTTGTTTAGAACTACTTTGAATATTTTTACAATGACGCATCATCCATGAAATAGGAACATGCAAAATAATAATTAGTCCAAAAACCCGTAGACAATTGAAGATATGGAACACGAGTTAGTTTAATAATAATAAGAAAAAATAATGATACTTGAATATCATTTTGTAATAATTTAGTAAATCATATAACGTAATTTACATAACTAATAATAATATTGTACAGAACCCTAATAATAAGAGTAATATTGATAATACAATTCAGATTTAGAAGTAATTTAAATTTTAAGAACAAATTTAAAAATAAAATAGTGCATTGAACGTTTTTGTTAATTCATGAGTATATAAAATTGTTATTTTATCCACTTCAGAATGAAAAGGTAAATGTATACTGAATTTAGAAGACATGTTGCACAATAGTAAGTTGTCAATCATTAGTCTCTTAATAAACACAGAAGTCTTCCTATAAGATTGAGTAATATAACAACATCATCAAATAGAACAGTATTTGATCTGGATTCAAGAGATACTTTTAATTATATTGATTGTCGAGTAACTGAAGACTTCAATGAATTATGAGTGTATTAATCATTATTATTTTAATTCAGAATGATAATATATCAGTAACATTATAATTATTTAGATTTATTACTTATAGCATTTATTACTTATACAGTATAAGTATAAGTTATACAGTATAAGTTATACTAATATAAATTATCAATTTGATATATAAATTAGCACAGACCTTTGATATAAAGAATTTGAATCAATTTATTATTTCAGATTTATATTCGAATCTGATCTATATTTTAGGACATACTGTACTAGTATATTAGGAGTATATTAGGACATATATTAGCTTACCACATATCTTTACTGTGACTCCAAATATTTTAAATATTTTATCTTAAAAGTTTCACATATTTGATTTGATATGGGCATCATATATTTATTGTTAACCGTTTATCAATATAATCATGTGATCCATAAATCTGATATTCCAATCCAATTGTAAATGAGGCAAACGTACACGGAACTGAGGAGACAGGTGAAGCAGCAGAACACATTCAGTATGAAAACGGTTCCAAAACAACTGCAATTTCAAACAAAATATTAAAACAATCAGAAATAAGTTCCAAAAGTTCTCAGGAAAATCACTCCGTCAAAAACGGTGTTCGCCGGTTTGGAATCAACGGACACCTTCGTGTACATCGATAAATTAGTCTCAGATGAATGATGTTGTGTTTCTGTTTAAGTTTACTTTTCGTGTTGTAAATGAATATAAATATATAATATGATTTAAGATTCTATATATGTTTATATATCAATTAATTAGTCACTGAAATACAGCATTCGATTGATTAAAACACTTGATACGTATTCGATTCGAGAGTACGTGTGGAAAGAATGATTCAAAGATTCTAAAACACGATACTCTGAACGTAATAGAACATTCTTATAAAACAAATTCGAATTACTATTTATGAATATGAATGTAATTTATAATCAATTTATTGTTGAATAAAATAATTATATTACAGACAACCCTCTTTTAAACAGATGACGGAAATTTGTTTTCACTTCACAGATGAAGAGACAAATGTACACAGAACTGAGAAGAAAAGTATCACTGCAATAAGCAACAATATAAAAACATACACCGAGAGTACTAGAGAACATTACCTCGTCCAGAACCAGTATAACTATTTTTGATTCAGATTCAATGGATAACTTCAATTACATTGACCAATTCGTGAATACAGATATTTGAATGAGGTTTAGTATATTACTATAATTGGTTAGTATAAATATCTATAATTAGTATCTTTAATTCAATCTTTCTAACTATATTCAAAACAGTATAATAAAGTAACAGTATAATAAACACGATACTGAACCAGTATACAAGTTAAGTGAGTGGGATATATTCAATACAGTATTATATATTTTGTTTACAAATTAGATGTATGAAATTTATATTTATTAATGTACGAATTTACTTAACTTTACTCAATAAAAAATTTAACAAAATTCAAATCAATATACATGTACTAAAAGTTATTCAATTTAATTCATTCATTGAGACTCTCTAACTCTAGTAGGGCTTTTACTTTCGATACAATCGTCGCTTGCCTACGAATTTCTAATATATTATCCACTCCAGCCTGTCAAAACTGTATTTGAGTCGATGCAAGCGATTCGTTTTAATACATTGATTTGTAGGTAAATGAAGATATTTGAATGAATTTTATGATAATATTTTAAATTTCATGAATTAATATGTATCACAATTCGTAAATATCATTATACTCGAAATTTATTGAAGTTCTTATTTTGCAAGGATGAAGTTTGAGTGTTTTTTATGAGTTTGGCAGCGCTGAACAACCCGGCCTCATTATGCACCCAACTATCGTTCTTTCTATGAATTTATTATCATTTAATGATAAATTACAATAATTAAAAGTGTTCAAATGATATATTAAATCAGATATCATTTCAGGTTGTTAATATAAGTTCTAATATAACTAATCTTAAATCATATATATCAAATCATATATGTATCAAATCATATAATATGATTTGGTTACAATGGAATCTAACTTAACATAACGTTATTTATCAGTTAATATGAGCAATTTACAATTTTCAATCCAAAGATGAAAAGATAAATGTATACAGAGCTCAGAAGGAAAATGTCTTTATAGTTAGCTAATCACTAGAATTAAATTCCTGTAATTTTGACAAATATAACATCTTCAAGAACTAGTTAAACTGTATTTGATTAAGATTCTCGAGATAACTTTCATTATATTGATATACTGATTTAGGAAGACATATGAGTGATAATCTGGATTTATTATTATTGTTGTGATTACAAATTTATTATGTGTATGATATAAACATTTATAATATTAATTTATCACAAATGTCCTTTTTCTATTTGTAATTTTTTAGAATTGGGTAGCAGTGGTTCTCCATCTAAAATTCCGATAACAAGTTTACCAATATAAGATTCTATATTAACATGTCTGTGGACCATAACCGCATTTGTAACATCATATCCAAAGAATTCTGCGAAACAACCTAAACCACCAGGATGAAAATCATTGTATGGAGTTACATCATATACATAACCTCTGAAACTGAACCATGCATCTTTATAGTTATTGTGTTTGCATACTTCTTCAGGTTTAATACGTATTTCACTTGCTTATTGTTTTGTCAACAAGTTTCTACCTTCGAGAGATTTAAAAAACTCTTCAAGCATTTGCTTTCTAACTGCCATTCGTCTATCCATTTTAGGTTTGAAGTGAATAGTTAACCGTTTAACAAAACTGACATTAATTAATTATTATTATCACTTCAGATGTTAACAGGATATTGTTCATTTAAAAATAAAAGACCTGTAAACGAAGATTAAGTTGTGTCTAATAATTGTATTATTGCAGTATTTGACGGTCATGGTGGTATAGATGTATCAGAAGCTTTATATGATCATTTTGAGCAAAAATTGAATTATAATGAAATTCAATTAGATGCTAAACATGTTATAGCAGAGCTTTAAGATGTAGAAGATGAGTTACAGGAGGATACAATGCTGTCAAAAATGACTATTGGTTCAACTGCGTCTATTGTTTCAGTTTGTGGCGATGTTGTGTCAGCTATTAACGTTGGCGATTCGTCTTAAATAGTTAAGCTCAAGCTCGATCCGTTTTTCTTCACGAATCCGTTGCACAGGGTGAATGAGTCCGAGACTTTGCGTTTGGCAGCTTATAACACGGTGCCTAAGAATGGTAAGATTGACAGTAATCTTTCCGTTACGCGCGCCATCGGTGATTTCTCGTACAAGTCCTTCGGTGTGGTCTCTGATCCCGAAATCCGCGAGTTCCCGGTCAAAAACGTATCCTACGCTTTAGTTTGCTCCGACGGCCTCACCGACGTTCTCTCCATACATCAAATCCTTTAAATAGTCGACCACCTCCTCCCACTCTCATTCTCTACCTCCGCTCCAACAATCATCACCTAAACATCATCACAGCATCTTTCGCAGCTTCAATCGGCTCAAGCTAATAACATACTCTAAGCCGCCGAGCTCCTCTTTGAAAACAAATATTCGGAGGCGAAAACGGTCCTCGGGTCGAATAATAACGCTTTGGCGCCCGAAAATGAACTGAGCGGAACGAAAGAGGACGCGATTTGCTGGACTTTGTGCTGTTTGGCTCAGATTGTCGGAACGGGGGATAACTGCTCCGTCGCTATCGGGGTTATGAAGTGAGTAAAATCTTATAGTGACTCGCAATAAATATATTAAAATTAAAATATTAAGTAATTAACCCAAGATTCGACTATGATACTTTTGAAGAAAGTAGATTTCAGAAGGAGAATGAATTTATGAATTCTAACTATATTTTTGGAGGATATAGAGTAGTAAGTACATATGCCTTAGTACATATGCATAATAAGTTGTTTTCAAATATGTGAAAATTAAGTGAAAAAAGTATTCGATTTTATATGCACCTTTAGCTATCACTAATGCTTTGTAACAAAATTGAAATACAATTAATTCTGTCTAATTCTATTTTCAATTATTATTTTGAATCCAATACACCATTAAAATGAAACACGTTCTTTCTAAAAGGCAAAAGCAACTAGTTTTTCTAAAGCAAATTTGTTTAAATTATTGTTTAAATATATATTTGAAAATGGGTAATATATGATGTAATGAGCATAAATAAACAATAAATGATTATATTTTTCATTCCATTATAAAAATGAAAAGGTAAATGTATACTGAGCTAAGACGGAAAGTATCACACTAACAATTGTATAAATAAAAAAGTGTTCCAATTATACTACCAAATATAACATCATTATCACATTCTCCAAGTTAAACTGTACTTAAACTTGATTCATCAGATAAATTCAACTACATTGATTAATTGGTACTTGAAGACATTGCTGAATGAATTTTATACAGATTTGTACATTATATTAATTAGCAAGCAACGATTACCGAAAACAAATTAATTATCAAATTATCAAATTATTATCAGAGCAACATTTACATTCAACTATACATATATGTATACAATACTTGGTCTTGTATAATGACGCGCTTATGTGTCTATTTAACGAACTCACGTCTATTTCGTGCTCACGACATGATATTGAAGTAAAATATACCATTATATATAATAAAGGTCCAAAATAAATACAGAAGTAAAATATTATGCAAATATGTGAAAATATGCCAATGTAATCAAATATACATGTACAAAATTACTGGGACAGTTGATTGTAATAATTATGCAATTATAGCTACAGCAGTAAAATACCTTAAACAAGCAATATATTATGATTTTATTATGCAATATTCGATTGATTGTATTCTGTAAATTGATACTAAAATATCTTAAATTGTAAAGTATTTTATTAATTATATGATTATATGAATTCAGACGAATTCCACCCACTTCCTCAATCAATGTTTGCTCTCATAGCCAATTCATTTGCCGCTGAAGTAAACGTCATGATGCCACTGAACACCATCAACCTCGATGGTACCGTCAGAGACATGAACTACGTCAAGAACGCCATGACCAAGATGAGAGACGCCGGTGTCCACGGCATCATCATCGACGTCTGGTGGGGCATTGCTGAACCACAGCCAAACGTCTACAAGTTCGACGGCTATCTCCAAGTCTTCGAAATGGCCCGTTCCCTCGGCCTCAAGATGGAGCCAATCATGTCCTTCCACAAGTGTGGCGGTAACGTTGGTGACTCCGTTACCATCCCAATTCCAAAGTGGGTCTTAGAAGTCGCTACTCCAAAGAAGCTCTTCTACGCCGACCAATGGGGCACAATGGCCGACGAGTACATCTCCGCCGCCGCCAACTACGAAAAAGTCTTCCCGTCCAAGAGCGGTGACTTGAGAACCCCACTCACCATGTACAACGACTACATGAGAGCCTTCAGATCCGCCGCCGTCCAGTTCTTCAACGACAAGACCATCGACCAAGTCCAAATCGGTCTCGGCCCATGCGGCGAGCTCAGATATCCATCCTACCCACTTTCCAGATGGTCCTACCCAGGTGTCGGCGCCTTCCAGGCCTTCGACCCACTCATGGTCAAGATGTTCCAGGAAAAGGCCAAGGCCGCCGGTTATGACTACCAGTCTCCTCCAACTGACGCTGGTACCTACAACTCCAGACCAGAACAAACACAGTTCTTCACCACCACCTACAAGTCCACCTACGGCATGTTCTTCATGACCTTCTACCAAGGCCTCCTCCTCGAACACGCCCAGGACATCCTCGAGATCTCCAGAGAAGTCTTCTCCGGCACCCCACTCACCTCCAAGGTCTCCGGCATCCACTGGTGGTACGGCCACGATTCCCACGCCGCCGAACTCACCGCCGGGTACTACAACGTCTTGTCCATGGGCAAGAACGCCTACGAGCAAATCGAAGCCGTCTTCGGTGACGTCCAGTTCGACTTCACCTGCATGGAAATGACCGACCAAGGCCACGCCGGCGAGAACTGCAACAGCAAGCCAGAAGAGCTCGTCAGACAATGCGTCGACGCCGTCAAGCAACACGCCGGAACCATGAGCGGCGAAAACGCCCTCGAAACCTACTCCAGCCAGTCCTACGACCAAATCCTCAACCAACTCAGATACGGCAAGGGCTACCTCAACCAGTTCGCCTACATGAGACAAACCGACCAACTCATCTACAACGACGGTTTCTACAACCAATTCAAGGACTTCGTCGCCAAGGCCAAGAACATTTGAGTGATCCAGTGTATAAATTTTCTAGAATATTCTTTTTAATGATATGTTCTAAATGAGCTAGAAATATGATTTAGTAGGTTTTGAACAGCATCGACTGTATTGAAAATAAACCTAAACATATCACTTTGTGATCTGGCCTATTAACAGGTATCACATCCAATGCAACGTCGTGGTAATTATTTTTTGGTTAGTTCTTAAAGAAATCATATTTCGCTTTATAATTTCTGTTTACTCATAAAGAACATCGACCCTTTTACTATATTTTTCAACGGATCGTTTTTAGAGTAGAATTTTTTGTCTAATATCATTTAAATCTACTCTATAGCTTTTTAATGGTGATTCACTCCTATAGCTCAATTTATCTTATGAAAACAATCTTCCAGAAGAAATACTTGGTAAACTAATTGAACTAGAAAGATGTTTCAAAAGAGGTTGATTTTCAATCAGTTTATCTATTGTTTGATACTTCATTTAAAGTGGTTATCAACAATAATATATTATAATATTTTGAAAATTAAACATATAATCAGTTACTACATTACCTCGAATGCAGACCCCCACCCCTTTTCACTTACAGACCCCAAAAGTGCTCAGTTACAGACCCCATCATTATTTATGAATAAAAGGGTCTATAAGTGAACTGTACTTAGGGTCTGTAACTGAAATGATTTGATATTTATTTGATTAAATATTATTGATTCAAATGTGTTTTAAAACTAATATAAACGAGGAAACTTAACAGTCTATCATATATCATACTATTTTAGTTATTATATTCATTAATATAGCAAAAATTAAAAATTAGTTGATATTTGAAGAATATTTTAAGAAAAGGGGTCTGTAACTGAAATGGAAAACCAAATCTGAAATAAAATATGAGCCATAAACAGCCAGATTTGCTCTCACTTATAGACCCCTTGATATTTTTTGGGAAATCAGCAGGGGGTCTGTAAGTGAATAGGGGTGGGGGTCTGCATTCGAGGTAATGTAGTACATGAAACATATCGATTGTGTTGTAATTTATTAATATAGTGTTTTCACCTTATATTATAAGGCTTATAATACTATACTATTTGTAAACAGAGATAGTCAAATTGGATTTGTTTTTGAATTTTTATACATTAACGGTATTCAGATTTTAGTTTAATATCAAGCATCAGTTGTATTAAGTAATAATCATTATATTGAAGTGTGATTAATTGATATTAACAATATACTATTTTAACTATCAATAATTTAACTCATCACCTAATTGTAATCATTAACATTTGTTCTCCTGTGAGCAATTGTTAATTCTGAGTCAGAATTGATTTTTAGAATTGACTAAAAATCATGGTATATATTATAAATATAAATAATTATAATTATAAATGAAGTAGCAAAGAATGAAAAAATAATTAAGACTGAACTTACTTAAGTAAGAAGGTTGAAGAAGTACTTATATTCATATAAAATTTATAAAAACACGTGTCTACTAAGGCTTAACATTTCCCAGCAAAAGTGACTGGGAGCACAACTGGGAGGTTTTGGTATACTCCCAGCAACTATAAATAGCTGCTGGGAATTCCCCAGTTTTCTTGATTATTTGGCAAATCTGGACTAAATTTGACCATATCTGGTTCATTTTTGGTCAAATTTTATAAGATTTTATGTCAATTTTTACCAATTTAATAAAAAATTTTTGACTTAAACACTTTTGTAATTAGAATGAAATAACAAGCGATGCTAGAGCGCTGAAAAATTGCATGATTAAGGCTAAATGGATAATAAGAACATTCAAATCATTTCTTGCATGAAATGAAATTACCACACCTCGGTAACGCTGATGCTTCGTTCTAATGTCATGTCTAACAACTGAATAGTTTTCTGAAAACCGAAACCGTATTCCTACAGCTATTCGACCTTGAAACACCATCTTGGAGCACTATCAATGTGTTGTTGCCAATGTTGTGTATCATTGAGTAACTGGCTGACTTCCCACAGATTAAATCGTAATTGCACCAAGGTACTCACCGCGATCAGTATCCACAACCATTCTCTGATCAAGAAGTAGACACTGTCTACTTTATATTTATCGCACAAATCATGATGTTTATTATCAATATAAGTAGAGGAAAATGAAATTCCCAAAATAACGCACTTTTGAAATGATGATAATATGGAGCGTATTTGAATTATTATTTTAAAAATGTATTGTAACTTTTAATATTACTATTTCACCTCTTTCATGTAGAAATGGATTTACAACCAGCTTCATATATTGTCTAATAAGTTGAGTCTATACCAGCTTGTTAATAATTTTAGCATCATGTATTGCTAACTCGTTTTGACGGTCGTATTGACATCATAAATACGATGCAGAACATGCAAATCACAACTTCGTTCTTTGCTCCGAATTTGAATTTGTACAAGTCAGTTATGGTTTTCATTGATGGTGAGTTGAATATTTTAACATGCTCTCCACAGTTGCCAAGTCAGCTTTTGCTTTTTAAGCCAGGTTTTACTCACTGTGTTCGTACTTTTGCTTTGGATTTCGGTCAATTGGTAGATATTGAAGCCGTTGGTTAGTTCGTTTACATAGCTTTTTCATCTGGTATGGTAGCTGAGTTCGAGCTTTCAACTGAGTTGCAGTACAAGCGCTCTTACAACACCCAGTACAAGGTGAACAGGATCCAGTTATCAGTTGAGAAGGATATTATCGTATCCGCTGAGAACCACATGGTGCACCTGCGCGATATGAAGCCAGTGCGCGAGCTCAAGCACGGCCAGTACATTAGATCCGCCGTTCTCACCAACAACACATACATTGTCCACGACCGTTCAAAAATAACTCTTTATGACCAATAATTACTGAACGTTTTCGTTTACATCTCCCAAATTTAAATTCAGAGAATCGTTTTGGTGAACGACTTCCTCGCCGTTCTGGCCGGAGGTTTGCTGAAGCTCTTCAAAGTTTCAGAGGGGAAACTGACCGAAATGATCAAAACACAGTCCTCATACGCTGATTTGATCGGGTTCATCCAAACTGAGACAAATCTGGTTATCTTCAATCAAGTTGGCCAGTTCTTCACACTCCCACACAAATTCGATATCGCCACCATTCCAAAACAGTTCGTCATGATCAACAAACCGTATCTTGAACAGGGCGAAAACACCATATGCTACCTGAGCCAAAACGGAATCGACCTCGTTGACGTTAAGGACAAAAAGATACTCGTTAGAATGGAAATGCAAAACATGTTCCAAAACTTCCAGAAAATAGTCAAAAGAGAACAAACAACCAACAAACTCAACTCCAACATGATCCAAGACATCTGCACCACACAAATCGACGAAAACAACTATTTAGTCATCATCTCTGAACAATATTCCGCTCAGACCAAATTTATGCTTCTGAACACTACTGATAACTGCTGCATCAACCTCCTCAAAATAGAAAACGAAGAACCAAAGAAAATACCAGCATGCCTCAAGATATAAAAACTTGGCAACAACACCTTCTGCCTCATTTACGAGAGATTCCTTGTTAAAGTAAAAGTAGACTTAGACGCAGATAATATTGTTGAATTCTAGTTGAAAAAAGACATTGGCACCAAGATAAATTATACTAATGTTCAATCAACAACAATGGGCTCAGATATACTTGTATCCTGCTTCACTGATTCATGGTATGTCATGAGAATCGACGAATATTTGAATGTCATTCAACAAATCAAATAACAATAAGTTAATGCTATAAACCATTTCAACGAATAAGTCTACGTTATTGCCAATTAGATGAATGTTCTGAACAAGAGCTTAGAATTCTAGCAAGAATTTGCTCAAATTAACCAGGTTGTAAGCTTCTATAATGAAAAGATCTACACATATAAAGGTGTATACTAAGTTAAAGAAAATACCTTAGCTATCATATAAAAAGAAAAGCACAGAGAATATAGATTTGGATATGGTGGAAGATGGACCTTCAGATTCCATGAAAACGATGCATTTGGTGGATATGTTTACATTTTAACAAAGATTAATGACCATACTAAGTTTGACAGAATTTAGTGATAAATTATTGTTAATAGATATTATTATATGTAAAACATACAAGTGAATTATCAATCATAAGAAAAAAATTAGATTGAAATGAAGTGCAATTAACAATATAAATCATGTATATTAATATATTTGATACGTTTAAAAATATACCACTCCAATGCTCAGTCCAGCCAACATCAGGTTTAATAATATGGAGTTAACAATAGCTTCACTATCATTTCATTCATCAACGAAGTAAACTATGCTAACTACTTTATCGTAATAATAGATTAAGCAAATTATGCTCACTGTTGATTTACCAGCTTAAACACTAAAAAATATTTTTATTACCAATTATAAAGATCCAGCATATCAATTTACCACCAAGGACGTTATGTTTTTGTTTAGACTATTTGCTGCAAAATAAAACAATGTAGCAAATGAAGACCCTAGAATATTTGACGAAACATTTCCTTTTATAATTAAATTTAAATAATCATAAACTGTAACAAGTTAAAAACAGTTAGAACCAAGTCTCAGTCCAGCAGGTCCTTCATAAGTCCTTCAATTCCCATAACAATAGGGTTTGACTTAGAATTTCTAGTCTGTTATTCATACATAGCAGTAGTAATAATAAGTAGCATCATCTACAAATTCTTCGATGCATACCGGATTTTAGCCACTTGAGAAAAGTTCTTTGATAACCTTACCTCATCCTAAAGAGCCTGTTTAGAAAGAATAAACTCAGAAAGAATTATAGAGAGACCCTTCGGCTTAAAAGGAAATTGCGATCCCGCAAGTTGAACAGAGTGTTAACGAAACTGTATAAACAGTTTCTAACAACGAATAAGTATAATTCGCAATAAATACTTTAATAGATTTTTGTCCAAATGTATAGTTTACCTACACAAAAGATTAGATGCAAAAAACACGTAAATAAATTACAGAGCTTTAAACAGAAATTAAATCTGGTTTCGATACATTGGAAGAAATACTTCAGAATCCTCCAAGCACTTCAGCTGATATATTAGTATAGTTTGTTTAGGGTTGCACAAGCAATATCCTAACACAAATGAGGGACTTGAAAAATAAAATCAAGCAATAAAAATTTTGTCAGGCTGATGCGCAAACCATGCTGTAGAAGCTCATCCCGCTTCAAAATAATGTTCATCACATGATAAATCACGAAAAAGAAAAGAAATAGGAACTAGATTTATAATTAAAGCTTTTAGAGAAGAAGAGAAACAGCCAACAACAGGACAGAGAGATAATCCTCTCAAAGCTCATTCAAATTAACGCACTTAAAGTCGGATTCAAGCTAGGTTACGCTCAGGCAATGCAGGACCAGAAGTTAAACGCTGCCCCACAGATTTCATCGCCAAAATCTCTGGATTTGTGCAGTAAGCACGATTTTGTTGACTCGGTTCCAATTCTTGAACCTAAAGTTGAAGTTATGGCAGTGATTCCTGAAACAATTGTTGAAGAGGAGAAATAAACAGCAGTAAAAGAAGACGACGAGTTCTGGGGAGAAACAGTGATAAACGAAGAACCGCAAGTGGAAGAAGAAATTATGGAACACATCGATGAACATGAGTGAAATACGTCTATCGAAATAATAGTTTAAATTTGTTCGATAATTAACCATATACTGAAGGCAAATGCAATACTAAATATTTCAAATGTGATGTTATTATCTCGAATTTTTCATATTATTTACATGATAATTCTATAATCCATGTTCTATAATATTAACAAACTCTATTTATATTTTTTAAGACAGCGAATAACAAAGTCAATTGAATGAATTTTGATATATAACAATAATATATTAAAATTAATAATATATCGTTTCCCACATCACAAATGGAAATATTGAAGAAATGTGAAAACATAGTCAAATAATACTAAATATAGATTAAAGATCAATAAGTATAATAACAAATTTTGATAGAATTAAATAAGAATCTATTACTCTAGAGTTTGGTAAATGATACATAAGTAGAATTAACAGAATCATTTAATTCCAACAATAAAAAAGATAAAGCACATGCAGATGTTCTTAGCACCGAAGTAAAAAAGCTGATAGAGATTTACATTCGTGCATTTTAGATTTAATTCGGAGTTAAACTAGATTTATCTCAAACTGTGTTTTTCAACCTATAAACAGATACAGTAAGATCTCCAGCTATTTTGAAAAAGTTTAAAGAAGATAATTAAGCCAAAAATATTGTGTAACAATATTCGAGTGTACAAGCTTAGCCAGCAGTTCAACAACCATAGTTGTCGTAATTGCAAACTGTTAAATTACCTAAATCTTTACAAAATTCTAATATTCAATTGTTAAGTCCTCGTGCTAATATTTAATCTCCATAATAATAGCTCTTAGAATAGATTAACTCACTTCAAACATAGGCAGTTGAAGATCTTTTAAACACATCCTCCTACAATGTCCAATCTCCAACAGCAAATAACTCATCGTCTGTTTTAACAACTTCTGAGCTTAATGGTAATAATAATTCCGAACAATTAAAACCTGTACAAAAACCTGTATCCCCAACAACACAAAATAAACGCAAAGTTTAGAAACAAACATTAACGCAACAGCAAAAGTTGAAAGCGGAATCTCTTTCCAAAAACGATCTTCTTTTGCTCTATCTCAATGAAGTAGCTAAATCTGAGGATTTAAAGTACTAATTGGAGGATCTTGACCATTACAACAAAGCTCTTCAGAAAGAACTGAAAATATACCAAGTGGATATAAGAGTGGTTAAAACTAAACTGGACAAGCTTAACGTGAAAGCAAATGAACTTGTCAAGTCCAGAAACGAGTGAGATACTGAATATAATAATTAAAATACAATTATGATATATTTATATAATACATAAGCTCATGATACAGTTATAATAATTATTTTGTACAGTATAAACGATTCGGATGTAAAGACAGTCCTTAGATAAATAGTCCACACACTTGTGAGTGTGGATTGTCATGATTTTTGAGATGAAGATGGAATGATTAAAATGAGTTAGTAATGTTGATAAGGTTACAGTTAAGTGAGTTTTATATCGTTTATCTAGTAACATTGAACGTGAACGAAAAAGAATAACATCATCTAATTGTTAATTAAATCATATTCTCATTTAAACACCCAAAAATAAACCGAATAATTTATTTCGCCACCTCTAAAGATATGGAGAAACGGTACGCGCTGTTCAAGCAAATGGAAAACGACTTCAAACAGTTTATTCAAAATAAAACATTCATCACAAAAGAAGAAGCGCGAAACAACCGAATCACGCCGGAGGAACTGATGAAACACAACACAGAAGACGACGCCTGGTTCAGCTACAGGGGATACGTTTACGACGTGAGCTCCTACGGATAATTCCACCCAGGCGGGCTAAGGTGCTTCAAGGAGTACTTCGGATTCGACGTCACACGCGTTGTCATCATGAAGCACAAGCACGTAAACATTGACAGCTTCATAAATAAACTGGTAGTTGGAATGCTAGACGGAGACCCGATACTGCCGTAAAATAATAGGGAATGAATGTTTATATTACTATTTGACAACTTTCATTTTATTCATTTAATATATTGTAGAATGTTGATGATATTGTAAATATATTATAATTACAGTATGCAGCATGTAAGTATAAGATCAACAAAATAACAACCACTTCGTTAATGATATGTTTTTAAGACACTATAATAAATAAAGCTAATAAACTCACTCAATATGACAATCATATGATAAATTTATATTAAAACGATATCTATGATGGTGGGTTGATTATTTAAAATTCTAATGAATTAAAATCATTTAGTTTTATAAAATATTTGAAGCTCAACGAACTCACAATATATAAGTGCCCAAATGTTAATTTAATTGAAGTTCCCACTAACATATTTGATTTGACTATTTCACACTGCACTCTTGTTGATTTAAATGGATTACAAAATATGAAATAATTGATAACTTTAGAATTAAGATATAACGGTATCAGCGATATCACAATTTTAGAACAACTCACTAATTTAAAACAATTATATTTATCTAACAACAAAATTAGCACTATTTAAATACAAAATCTTGGCAATCTTACTTCTTTAAATTTTGGTAATAATAAGTTAAATGATATTTCTGCAATTCAAAGTATGAATAATTTGGTGGAATTATAGCTTTCAGGAAATTAGATACAAGATATAAATGTATTGTAGTTTCTAATTCATCTAAAACAATTGTATTTAAGCAAGAACAAACTAAGTAATATCAATATTCTCAGTTCACTTATTCAATTATAAATACTTGATATTTCTCATAACAATATTACGAATATAAGTTCAATTTCATTTTTAACAAACTTAAAAGAATTATATTTATCAAACTAGAATAATTTGGTTGACATACACAACGTAGCCAACTTAATTTAATTAAGTGAACTTATACTTCATGATAATTAGATTGTTGAAATAAAATCAATTTAATAACTGAAGCAATTATAGTATTTAAACGTATCTAATAATAAAATTATAAACTTTTCTCCATTAAATGATCATCCCAACATAGAATTTTACGAAATATAAGATTAAATTACTCCTACAAAACTAGAAGTGTTATTTTCTGCAAAAATCTCTCGTATTCACTTATATTCCGATATTTTGTCTAAAATACATTTATAAAAGGAAAATTTAATACAAAAATTTGAAGATTCAAAAGCAATCGCAAGTTAACATGTTTAAAACGCTAAGTACATTTAAATATCAATGTTGCAGCGAATCGCAAACCTATTAAGCCAATTTGACATGTGAACATGCAGTTAACTAAACAGGAACACCTGTAATCCTCTCCTTTACACAAGTGAATAAATTCTCATTTATATATCATTTTTTAACACGCCGTCAAAATCAACTTTATCTCTCATTCATCAAAAACTTTCTCCACTCCAAATAATGGAACTTCTGCAGCAATGTGAGCAGATAATCTTGGACCAGCTCGAACAACACTAAAATCAACAATTTCCAGATCAGAAAATGATCACGCACTTGAGCGATGAACTGTACAAAAACCGACAGCTACAAAACGAAGTGGAGGAAGTTGGAAACGAACTCACCCAATCCCAAATAAACAAGAACACAAGGCAGATAAAACTCGCCTACACAGCACAATTCGACATCGAATGCCAAATAAACCAGTACGTGAAGAGCTTGAAGCAAGAACTCTCCAAATCCGAGATCAACAAGGATATACATAAATCACCCGTTATTGCAGATCATAATCCGTTGTTACTCAGCTAAACGTCGCTTATACCACAAAAATCAATGGTCAGATCCATTGTTAATTAATCAATCGTGAATTAATCGCAAGGACCAACGATAGATTTACACCAAAGTGAAGTTGAAGAACTGCGCCGCAAAAACCAGTGGCTATAGCACTAAGTCGACTCATTGTAAGCAAGACTCAACGAATATATCAACGATGCACCTAAAGCCCAGGTTTTAGCTGAGCACAACAAAGCAATGCAGTTACAACAACTTAAAATAACCGAACTTGAAAATTAACTGCATAATGAGAGAATGGGGGATTCGAAGCATGTTGATGAGCTCACATATGAATTAAGATAATAAGTACTTGATATGAAGCAAAATAATGAATTGTAGAAACTTGTAGCAGATACACAAATAAAAATAGCTTAAGAACTATAAACATAAAACAATAATTTGTCAACTGAGATTGAAGTTTTGAAGGCATATGCACTAAAACTTGAAGAAAAGAACTAAACTCTTGAGGAAACTATTTAAACAATTAAAGATTCTGTTACAAGTGAATTAGAAGCAAAGTACCAACAAGAAACTGAGAGACATATTAGCGAAAAGGAAGAAATCAACCGAAAACTGGAGCAAATCCAAAAAGAAATTCTTAACACGCAGAATCAGATGGAACTCGAACTGCTCGAAAAAGATGAGTTGATCGCCAAGCTTAGACCCGTTGATACAACCATATGAGTTTCATATTTCTATTTTATTATTATTACTTCATTTTCCTTCATTAAAGTGGAAAATTCACCACTTTATCAACACTCAAACAAAATATATATTCTCCCACTCCAAATGCAACCGTCAACAACTCAGGATTTCGAGGATTCCGATTAGGAGAATTAGCGCAAAGTGTATTTGACCGAAGTTTAAGTTGGTCTGGCCAGACATGAGATAAACGATCCCTCGGGCGCCCACAACACAGAACTTGAGCAGGCGCTCGAGAACTTCAAACGCGTTTCAGAGGAACTGAAGAAAACGCAACACGAATACGAACAGCAAAAAAGACTCTTGGACGAACGCAGAGAGGTCCTCGACCGCAGACAAGGGGAACTCAAAGCTAGACAAAGCGAACTCACCAGCTACGGACAAAGACAGAAAGAGAGAGATCAGTAAACACTATTTTAACAAGAGCAAAAAAGAGATGAAATTTTATAATAACTGAACGAAGTAAGCGGACTGGTAGACCAAATCGCAGGAGCTACCGCACTACTGCACGCACTCAAATCAAGAAATCAAACGTACAAAGTATACTCGGAATTCGTTCAATCCATTTACCAAAAACTAAACGGAACACAAGCAGACGGATTCGAACAACCACTCTCACAACAAGAAAAAATGAACAAAGAACAAATATTCCAACAAAACTGCCTCGAAGCAGTTGGAAACAGATTCCAACGCCTGTAAAAAGAAGAAGTCAAGTCACAAGACATAGAAATGAAACTCAACGCACAATACGACCAGATTTCAGTTCAACTGAGACAAAGAACCATGCAAAACAGAGCAACGGTAGCTTAACTTGAACAAAAGCTTTCAGAGCTCTCATTAATACAAGACCAACTTAACACCAAGAAAGAGCTCTACAATCAAGACAACCAGGTTCTGAATCTTAAATTACATGAAAAAACTTAAGAGTTATCCAATGTTCAATCTGCCATCAAGAACCTCATGAGTAGAATCGCCGAAATGTAAGAAAAAGAAGATAGATAAAAGACTCTTGCGGAAAGAGCTAGAATCGAAGATATGCTAAGAGGAGAAAACCCAAAACTCGAAAAGCAAACCGAAATGTACTATTAAAGATCAAAAGGGCTGGTTGACAAAGAAGAGTGCAAGAAAAGAGTTGTTGGAAAGTAACTCATGGAAAGAATGCGAGATGTGTATAAACTGGGAATATTCCTAAAGGATATGCAAGATTTGGTCAGACTGTGTCATGGTGAAAAGATTGACGAAAAAGTTAAGTGAACTTTTGTTTACTTGTATCCATAAAATCACATAACATCGCACAAATATTGCAACTTTTTAATTTACAACAGAGTTTTTACAACAAAAACTAATCGTTTAATACAAATCTTAGGCAAATCTATATTTCTACTTATTAATAATATGTTATAAGTGAATAATACACATGGTTCATTGATGATAATCTCACCTCCAATGAAATATTAAACGATTGACAACATCGTTGAAAGTCTGCCACTGTTGAGATAAATATCTAGCTCTGTGATTCTACCTAATTTATCTAAGTTAAATTTTTATTAGTAAGAGACTACAAATCAAACTAGCGAATCCTCTAGCTAAAGCGATAAATAAACCGTAAATAAAATGTCATTGAATATTATTTAACAAAGGCGATCTATAGAAAAATATAATAAACGGGTATAATTTCTAAACGAACAAGTTGAAATAGTAGAACGGAATATGACTTCGTTAAAAACTAACCAGAAAAGAATTAAAGCGATTGGATACAGAATGTGAGAATTGATTCATCGATTTTTAATTTAGAATGTAATAGATTTAACATTTATATCATAATATAATAAAATGGCATGTTTCACTCAAATGTTCTTGGCCTTGGCGACGAAGTCCTTGAATTGGTTGTAGAAACCGTCGTTGTAGATGAGTTGGTCGGTTTGTCTCATGTAGGCGAACTGGTTGAGGTAGCCCTTGCCGTATCTGAGTTGGTTGAGGATTTGGTCGTAGGACTGGCTGGAGTAGGTTTCGAGGGCGTTTTCGCCGCTCATGGTTCCGGCGTGTTGCTTGACGGCGTCGACGCATTGTCTGACGAGCTCTTCTGGCTTGCTGTTGCAGTTCTCGCCGGCGTGGCCTTGGTCGGTCATTTCCATGCAGGTGAAGTCGAACTGGACGTCACCGAAGACGGCTTCGATTTGCTCGTAGGCGTTCTTGCCCATGGACAAGACGTTGTAGTACCCGGCGGTGAGTTCGGCGGCATGGGAATCGTGGCCGTACCACCAGTGGATACCGGAGACCTTGGAGGTGAGTGGGGTGCCGGAGAAGACTTCTCTGGAGATCTCGAGGATGTCCTGGGCGTGTTCGAGGAGGAGGCCTTGGTAGAAGGTCATGAAGAACATGCCGTAGGTGGACTTGTAGGTGGTGGTGAAGAACTGGGTTTGTTCTGGTCTGGAGTTGTAGGTACCAGCGTCAGTTGGGGGAGACTGGTAGTCATAACCGGCGGCCTTGGCCTTTTCCTGGAACATCTTGACCATGAGTGGGTCGAAGGCCTGGAAGGCGCCGACACCTGGGTAGGACCATCTGGAAAGTGGGTAGGATGGATATCTGAGTTCACCGCATGGGCCGAGACCGATTTGGACTTGGTCGATGGTCTTGTCGTTGAAGAACTGGACGGCGGCGGATCTGAAGGCTCTCATGTAGTCGTTGTACATGGTGAGTGGGGTTCTCAAGTCGCCGCTCTTGGACGGGAAGACTTTTTCGTAGTTGGCGGCGGCGGAGATGTACTCGTCGGCCATTGTGCCCCATTGGTCGGCGTAGAAGAGCTTCTTTGGAGTGGCGACGTCTAAGACCCACTTTGGAATTGGGATGGTAACGGAGTCACCAACGTTACCGCCACACTTGTGGAAGGACATGATTGGCTCCATCTTGAGGCCGAGGGAACGGGCCATTTCGAAGACTTGGAGATAGCCGTCGAACTTGTAGACGTTTGGCTGTGGTTCAGCAATGCCCCACCAGACGTCGATGATGATGCCGTGGACACCGGCGTCCTTCATCTTGGTCATGGCGTTCTTGACGTAGTTCATGTCTCTGACGCTACCATCGAGGTTGATGGTGTTCAGTGGCATCATGACGTTTACTTCAGCGGCAAATGAATTGGCTATGAGAGCAAACATTGATTGAGGAAGTGGGTGGAATTCTCATTGTAGTCTAAAATGATATGAAGAAGACTTGTTTATCCAAGTTAGGATAATCCCTGTCTAAATTCGAATTTTATTCAATCAATCAATAGTTTTGAAAAATTGTTGCAAAACTTTAGTGTATTAATATTGTAATATAGTGAATGATCAAGAGACCTGTATTGTAGCTTTTGTTGCAAGAAATATTTCAGGATACTTGTAAAATAGAAAGTGTATTAACTAATAAACAGCATTTATTTTTATAATTTTAATTGTTAAATATATACCATATTCCATGTATTATATACATTCATTTATTTATATGGGGGCTACTACTATGTAAGCTTCACAATATATTGTGCCTCTATTCAGCTTCTATAAACTACACATTCTTATCTGCCTAATACCTTCTAACTTCCACATGTTGTTAAAAACTAATTGTCATGACTTTTGCACCGTATCATTTTTACTAGTCATATTTGTAACCTAATCTTGCTTCCTCTGTCAATCAAACCTAGATCAAAATAAGTTGCACATTCTTCTTTCATTAATATATTTTAACTTCTATACTATTAAATATTTGTACGCTATATTTTATCTTATATTTCTAATACTTACATACTAAAGAACTATTAAGTTTTTGAATTGAACTCAAAATTTCTACCAAGAAATTCTAAATAATAATTATATAAAAATAATAATGAAAAGAAAAGACAATATTCAATGAGCAGGGAGATTTAGTTTTATTATTAGAGTATAGTTTAGTAGTTTACTCTTCCATTAATTTAATTTTGTATGTTGATGGAGTGGTATTATATACAATTGACAATATATCTAAAGATATAAATATCTATTTATTAATATCTCTAAATATCTGAATAATAAGAAATAGGCTTATATTTACTAATAAACTTAGGATTATGAGTTGGTGATCACACTTATAAGTTAATACTGGCTTATAAATAAAATGATATAAATATACTATTTTAAATGAGATGATGCTTATTGTCGCACCTACAGTGTATTTGATCATTATTAGTTAATAAATTAAAGTAAACAAGAAGATATGATGCATATAGACTAATTATTTATCTATTATATGATCAAAGTCATAGTTTCTAAAATACCGCCATTAAACAGTGTTTAACATGACAATTTTAACAAACAGATTAATTCCTCTATGTTTTAAATACTATTATTGCATATATCAATATTTTAATTTAAACGCCACTCCCGATCAATAAAATGTCTGCCATAAAAAAGAATATGTCATAATTATAGTGTGCTGTATCTTGAAATTGCTTAAAGTTAATATAGATGAATTATTAAATAATAGTTATTTAAGCGTATCACAGCATCAATTTAAAATATATATTAAAATAAAAGTTAAATTAAGTATTAACCATTAATTAACTATAATAATAAATTTAAAATTTGAAGCGTTAAATATACATAGAATGTAAATTAATTAATGACAGTGTAGCTATTGCCGTTTAGAAAATAGAAGTTTTAGACAGCCAAGAATGAATTCTACTTGCTAGATTTATTTAATATCTACATACTTTAATATAAACTGTATCTATAGTTATCGGATTCGATGGTTAAATGTAAAATATTATAATGTTATTGTATAAAACTATTTTAACAATCTGATTTGGTACAGTGATTTAGTACGTGCATGTGGTAGATATTAATAGGATTTAGTTATATATTGATGAGACATCAACTTTAAATATAATATTAATAATTAGTTTCTTCAAATCGCATTCAAATCTTATATTGAATCAATGTAACTTATTTTAACTAAACAATTATAATTAATGAATATACACGTGGTAAGTTAATGGTGTATTCACTTCAATGAAATATTAAACGATTGACAACATCGTTGAAAGTCTGCCACTGTTGAGATAAATATCTAGCTCTGTGATTCTACCTAATTTATCTAAGTTAAATTTTTATTAGTAAGAGACTACAAATCAAACTAGCGAATCCTCTAGCTAAAGCGATAAATAAACCGTAAATAAAATGTCATTGAATATTATTTAACAAAGGCGATCTATAGAAAAATATAATAAACGGGTATAATTTCTAAACGAACAAGTTGAAATAGTAGAACGGAATATGACTTCGTTAAAAACTAACCAGAAAAGAATTAAAGCGATTGGATACAGAATGTGAGAATTGATTCATCGATTTTTAATTTAGAATGTAATAGATTTAACATTTATATCATAATATAATAAAATGGCATGTTTCACTCAAATGTTCTTGGCCTTGGCGACGAAGTCCTTGAATTGGTTGTAGAAACCGTCGTTGTAGATGAGTTGGTCGGTTTGTCTCATGTAGGCGAACTGGTTGAGGTAGCCCTTGCCGTATCTGAGTTGGTTGAGGATTTGGTCGTAGGACTGGCTGGAGTAGGTTTCGAGGGCGTTTTCGCCGCTCATGGTTCCGGCGTGTTGCTTGACGGCGTCGACGCATTGTCTGACGAGCTCTTCTGGCTTGCTGTTGCAGTTCTCGCCGGCGTGGCCTTGGTCGGTCATTTCCATGCAGGTGAAGTCGAACTGGACGTCACCGAAGACGGCTTCGATTTGCTCGTAGGCGTTCTTGCCCATGGACAAGACGTTGTAGTACCCGGCGGTGAGTTCGGCGGCGTGGGAGTCGTGGCCGTACCACCAGTGGATACCGGAGACCTTGGAGGTGAGTGGGGTGCCGGAGAAGACTTCTCTGGAGATCTCGAGGATGTCCTGGGCGTGTTCGAGGAGGAGGCCTTGGTAGAAGGTCATGAAGAACATGCCGTAGGTGGACTTGTAGGTGGTGGTGAAGAACTGGGTTTGTTCTGGTCTGGAGTTGTAGGTACCGGCGTCAGTTGGGGGAGACTGGTAGTCATAACCGGCGGCCTTGGCCTTTTCCTGGAACATCTTGACCATGAGTGGGTCGAAGGCCTGGAAGGCGCCGACACCTGGGTAGGACCATCTGGAAAGTGGGTAGGATGGATATCTGAGTTCACCGCATGGGCCGAGACCGATTTGGACTTGGTCGATGGTCTTGTCGTTGAAGAACTGGACGGCGGCGGATCTGAAGGCTCTCATGTAGTCGTTGTACATGGTGAGTGGGGTTCTCAAGTCGCCGCTCTTGGACGGGAAGACTTTTTCGTAGTTGGCGGCGGCGGAGATGTACTCGTCGGCCATTGTGCCCCATTGGTCGGCGTAGAAGAGCTTCTTTGGAGTGGCGACGTCTAAGACCCACTTTGGAATTGGGATGGTAACGGAGTCACCAACGTTACCGCCACACTTGTGGAAGGACATGATTGGCTCCATCTTGAGGCCGAGGGAACGGGCCATTTCGAAGACTTGGAGATAGCCGTCGAACTTGTAGACGTTTGGCTGTGGTTCAGCAATGCCCCACCAGACGTCGATGATGATGCCGTGGACACCGGCGTCCTTCATCTTGGTCATGGCGTTCTTGACGTAGTTCATGTCTCTGACGCTACCATCGAGGTTGATGGTGTTCAGTGGCATCATGACGTTTACTTCAGCGGCAAATGAATTGGCTATGAGAGCAAACATTGATTGAGGAAGTGGGTGGAATTCTCATTGTAGTCTAAAATGATATGAAGAAGACTTGTTTATCCAAGTTAGGATAATCCCTGTCTAAATTCGAATTTTATTCAATCAATCAATAGTTTTGAAAAATTGTTGCAAAACTTTAGTGTATTAATATTGTAATATAGTGAATGATCAAGAGACCTGTATTGTAGCTTTTGTTGCAAGAAATATTTCAGGATACTTGTAAAATAGAAAGTGTATTAACTAATAAACAGCATTTATTTTTATAATTTTAATTGTTAAATATATACCATATTCCATGTATTATATACATTCATTTATTTATATGGGGGCTACTACTATGTAAGCTTCACAATATATTGTGCCTCTATTCAGCTTCTATAAACTACACATTCTTATCTGCCTAATACCTTCTAACTTCCACATGTTGTTAAAAACTAATTGTCATGACTTTTGCACCGTATCATTTTTACTAGTCATATTTGTAACCTAATCTTGCTTCCTCTGTCAATCAAACCTAGATCAAAATAAGTTGCACATTCTTCTTTCATTAATATATTTTAACTTCTATACTATTAAATATTTGTACGCTATATTTTATCTTATATTTCTAATACTTACATACTAAAGAACTATTAAGTTTTTGAATTGAACTCAAAATTTCTACCAAGAAATTCTAAATAATAATTATATAAAAATAATAATGAAAAGAAAAGACAATATTCAATGAGCAGGGAGATTTAGTTTTATTATTAGAGTATAGTTTAGTAGTTTACTCTTCCATTAATTTAATTTTGTATGTTGATGGAGTGGTATTATATACAATTGACAATATATCTAAAGATATAAATATCTATTTATTAATATCTCTAAATATCTGAATAATAAGAAATAGGCTTATATTTACTAATAAACTTAGGATTATGAGTTGGTGATCACACTTATAAGTTAATACTGGCTTATAAATAAAATGATATAAATATACTATTTTAAATGAGATGATGCTTATTGTCGCACCTACAGTGTATTTGATCATTATTAGTTAATAAATTAAAGTAAACAAGAAGATATGATGCATATAGACTAATTATTTATCTATTATATGATCAAAGTCATAGTTTCTAAAATACCGCCATTAAACAGTGTTTAACATGACAATTTTAACAAACAGATTAATTCCTCTATGTTTTAAATACTATTATTGCATATATCAATATTTTAATTTAAACGCCACTCCCGATCAATAAAATGTCTGCCATAAAAAAGAATATGTCATAATTATAGTGTGCTGTATCTAATTAGTCAAAAATGTCAAATTGTTCATAATTTTATGGTGAAGTCCCAGAATTTGACTTTAAATTTTCATCAATTGTAGGACGACGAGATAATAATGAAGATGCTCATGTCACCTTTAAGTTTAAAAATATGTGGGTGGCGGGTATATTTGATGGACATAACGGACCATCTGTCGCTCAATATTGCGCAAAAAATCTTGAGTTCTTTTTGCAATAATATAAAAATGAATAAAAGACAATTGAAGAGATATTAAAAGACACTATTTTTGCGATAAATAAGGCAGTTATGGAATAATTTACTGGAAACTAAGCAGGATCAACTGCTGTTATTGTAGCAATGGATTCTGATGAAAAAGAGATTCATGTAGTAAATGTTGGTGATTCACGCTGTGTAATAGGCTATAGTAATAAAATCGTTTCTACCCGCGACCATAAACCAGAATATGAAGCGGAAAGACTTAAAAAGGCTGGAGCGTATATAGAACTAATGGACGGTGTATGGAGAATCAACAAAGTTATTTCAGTTGCACGCTCTATTGGCGATTCAACATTTAAAGCATATGGTGTAATTTGCGACCCAGATTATTATAAATTCCCACTATAAGATTGCTAATATGTAATTTTAGGTTGTGATGGTTTGTTTGATGTTGTTACAAACGAATAGTTAGATAGCTATGTAAAACTAGCGGTTAAGAGAGATGCTAAGACGGAAGAAGATCGAAAGTTTCTTAAAATTTTAGATGGTGATGATTAAATAAATAATACTTAGATTTATAGATCAGAAGGCAAAATACACCAAAAGTTACTGTTTGATAATGTAATTGCAAACAGCATACTTCCAAAAAGAATAGCATAAACGTTAACTAGAACAGCGTATGATTTGAATAGCTTGGATAATGTTAGTGTTGCATGTTGTCTTGTTGGTTTAAAATGAAATTGATGAATCTTAGTATTCCTTTTATCTAATATGTACTTCATAATATATATCAATTTAACTTGAATATTTTTAATAGTTGTATTAAAAATATATTACATTCATGATACAAGTAAGGCAATTAAAGAATAAACGAATATATGGTATGCAACATTAAAAAATATAAATAATTATAAATGATGAAGTCACTATGTATTAGCTTTGTAGCATTCTTCTAATTATAATATTACAAAGGTTAACATGAAGATTGGGAAGTTATAATCCAACTTAATGATTAGTTACAAGAATATCTAAAGATTATATCAAAAAATTGATGTAATAAATCATCTATGAACAAAATCGAGAACATTGAAGACGTTTTAAAATAGAACAAACCTAACATTAATTTGTTCTTCTGAAGACGCTTTCTTCTTCTTGACCGTGCTAGTTTAATGAAAGTTATTTCTCTTATATATTTATTTATACTTAAAGAGTAAACTTAACAGAAAACTTAATGAGACTCAATTCCAAACTTAAGATGAAGCGCTCTGTTGGGACACGGCGGTTGTCATGCTCCAGATCTCGAAGATATAACATGTTTCAAACTTTTCAATATTTCAATCATCTGCTCAAAAAGCATGTAAATGTAGTTTCTCACTAAATTGAAGCGAAAATATGAAATTTATGTATTTAAGCATTATAAAATTAACATTGTACCACTCCAAATGCTCTACTAGGTGAAACTTGTGTACAAAAATCTGGGCAAAACGGAATTAGTAACTTTTCCCTCCGAAAAAATTCTGTCCTCTTAACAATTGATCGATAAACTGTCAATTAAGTTCAACGTGGACCCGAACGCGTTCGCGATTATTTCTGAAAATGAGATTTTGACCGTCGAATTCGATTTCACGTTCGGATTCGCTGGAATTCCTGAGGGAATTGAAGAAATGAGCTTCGACTGAACGGGTGCTTAAATGGATGGAGAGTAAATATATAGAACATATTAATTTTCAAGTGAAAGCTAATTTAATAGTTGCAATCAATAGTTATATCAGGGAATGTAGTGAAAATTATCATAATTATATGGAAATTAAAGTAGTTTGTGTGAGATTTTATTATTTACAGTGCATAATAGTACATAAGAGTACAAGTTGTTAATTAAATTGTAATCTTGATACACAATTGAAGTAATTATTGGCAATGATTGTTTATATATATAGTAAACTAGTATAGACAAGTTTATACAAGTGCTTAATTTTTATATCTTCCTTTCACTTTGAAAAAATGACTCACTTTGCAAGGATGAAGTCTGAGTACTTCTCAATGAGTCCAGCGGCGCCGAACAACCCGGCCGCGCTCACAATGCACCCAAAGATCATTCCTCCTCTGAAGCCAATGTACCCGAACCACTCCAAAATAGTCAGGAAGCAGAAACAGGTTAGAACGCTCCCGGGCACCTTAATTCCGCCCAAGAAGTGAACGGCTAAAGATCCAGTCGTAAGAACGATGAAAAATAACGCGTAAGGAATGGTATATTTCATGTGACTGTAAAACGGAGAGGCTCCTACGAGCAAACCGGTTCCAAGAGCGATTGAGGCGTAGTACTCAACCCCGAATTTGAACACGCTGAAGGCCTCTGGATAGTTGTTCGTTAGCTTCAAGCCCATGTAAATAAGGAGCTCTAAAGAATGGACAATGACCACTATAGGAAGCATCTCGTCCTTAAAATGCAGGAAGAGAGCTCCAGGCACATAAATCAAAGAAAATGAGGTGAAGGAAGACAAAGACACAATTGTGAAGAACCCGATGATTTGAGATTTGTAATACAGCGCTATGGACGCGAAATATGCAATCAAACAGAAATTTACTATCAACACACGTGGAATACCAAGTCTGAAAATCTACATAATGGGTTCAAGCTGTCTGTGATACGCGCCAAAAGTTGCACTAATCACTATCAATGTAGTGAATGTACATGTGATCGCAACATAGTCACTTTGGGATTTTGAATATGTTTTGGGAGCCACTAAACCTGTTATAGAAGCCGTAAAGGCAAGAAATAAATAAACGTAAAGCGGAATAGAAGCGAAAACACCCAAAGCTTTCTCTATCACTTTAGTTATGATGCCCCAAGTTGCAAACAACAACATTCCAACTGCAATGGTTTTGATGAAGTTTGTTATCGACAGATATTTGGTCTTGTTTACAACAAACGGAACCACATATTTCGCAATTAGCTTTTCTTGGTTCTATACATTTAATTCGCCATCCTAAATTAATTCTGTCAGTAATTACTTTCGTACTTCATCTTCAGTTTTTGCTTATGTACGTTTGTATTTTAGCATCAATGTGGAGTGAAAGAAATTGTTTTGACCTAGTAAAAGATTATTTAAATCATGGTACAGCTTGAAATTAAACGTCATTGTGATTAAATACATTTACAGTATATATATCACTTCCTCGAGACACAAACAGACTTCATTGAGACTGAGTCAAAAGCGAAACATAGGCTCTCGCACGCCCATATTTCCACTTTTACATTTACAGTATATATTAAAAAACTACTCAACCAAAGGCTATTATCAACAAAAAGATCTCCAAAACAAACTCCATTAGCCCGAAAAAGCTAACGGAGATTCTTTGAGGAGGTTTGACGTGTGATAACGCCATGCGAGATATTTAGTTGGAGAGGAATGCTGTTTTTTCTTATTGATCATCGTTTAGAAAAGAAATTTGATCATCAGAGAAAAAGGATGACGTAATTTACGGTGTGATGTTTTCTATATTGAAAAAGAGTATGTCGCCTTGAGAAATAATTAATATATCCCTATCTTTGTGATATACCTACTTATAACTTAGTATTTTCGCTCACTTGAAGTAAGTTCATCAAGAGGTTGGAGTAGTGCGTTGTTTAACTAATATTTTGACATTAAATCATTCAAATACGACAATATTTAAGATATATTTCACTAATATGGTTTATAGCTCACATTGTAATGTGAGTTATTTCATTAAAATGTCAAAATATAATGTATCAGAAAAATGATAATACACTAAAATTGAAAATACACTAAACATTATTTAAATTAACATTAAATGAGTTTTTTCTTTGAATTTTACAATTAAGATAAGCATCGATTGCCTGGTAACCTATAGTCTCACACATAAGAATTTGCAGAAAATTAATTAATTTATTTATGAAAAATAGCAAATAAACTCATATTTATTTGGCGGATTTAACGAAATCGGTGAATACCTGAAGGTTACCAGATTGTAAGAGGGTATTGGTGAGTCTGAGATAGGTTATGTGCTTGATATAACCCTTAGCATATCTAAGTTATGTCAGAATTTGGTCATAACTGTTCTTGCTATAAATCTCAAGGGCGTTTTCGCCACCCATTGAACCGCTATATTGCTTAACAGCGTTCATAACCTGTCTTACAAGTTCTTCTGGCTTACTGTTGCAGTTTTCATTGGCGTGACCGGCGTCGGTCATTTCTAAGCAGGTGAAATCAAATTGAACGTCTTCTAAAACTTCTTCAATTTGAGCGTAACCGTTGTTAGTAGCGGTGTTGTAATATCCAGCGGTTAATTCAGCAGCGTGGGATTCGGTACCATACCACCAGTGGATACCGGCGACTTTGGCAGCGAGCTCAGTGTTCTTGAAAACAGACTTGGCTTCAGCTAAAACAGCTTGAGCGTGAGTGAGGAGGTAGTTTTGATAGAAGGATAAGAAGAAATTACCATAAGTGGTTTTGTAACCGTTTACAAAGAAATTAGCTTGCTCTGGTCTGGAATTGTAGGTACCAGCATCAGTTGGAGGAGAATCATACATAAATCCAGCAGCTTTAGCCTTATCTTAGAAATCTTTCTTCATCAATGGGTCAAAAGCTTAGAAAGCGCCGACACCTGGATATTTCCACTTTGCAGATGGATAAGATGGATAACGCATTTCACCGCATGGACCAAGACCAACTTAAACATTATCGATGGTTCCATCGGTAACAAAAGAGGACATAGCCTTATTAAAGGCTTGCATGAATTCAGAGTAAATGGTGAGAGGAGTTCTCAAAGCACTACCGCTGGTTGGGAATACTTTTTAGTAATCAGCAGAAGCAGCAATATATTCTTCAGACATCGCACCCCATTGATCCATATACAGAAGTTTAGCAGACTTGGCTTTATCCAAGGCCCATGAAGGAAGTGGGATTGTAACAGAATCACCAACGTTACCACCACATTTATGGAAAGACATAACTGGTTCTACGTGAAGACCAATAGAACGGGCAAAATCGATAACTTAATAGTAACCGTCAAATTTGTAGACGTTTGGCTGTGGTTCAGCAATGCCCCACCAGACATCCATCATAATACCATTTACTCCTGCAGCTTTTAATTGCTTCAGGGAATTTTAAACAAATGACATGTCTTTGACAGAACCGTCTTGTTTAATGGTATCTAAAGGCATCATAACATTTACATTCACATTAAGTATTTATAATAATGAAAGCATTAGTAGGAGTGAAAACCTTTTATACATTATATTCATTAAATAGGTTAATTTTTTATTTTATTGATTATAATATTCAATCAATCAAGTAGTTGATAAAATCTATCACTGAATATGGGACAAAATTAATTCTATCATTATATCTCCAATGAAATGATATCCAGAATAAATAGTGATAAAAAAGGTCATCATTTTTGTAAATAAATGTATCATTTGCAGATGTGAATATGATATTCTGTATATTAACTACTTTAATAATTTCATCAACTTCAATTCTATTTCCTTCAAAATGTACTTGAATATTTGTACTTTGTAGTTTAAATAATTATAATTGGTATCGTTTAGGGATGGTTTTTTATACTACTTTATACTACTTTTGAAAAAGTATACTTCATGTCGATTTTATCCGTAAAGAGACTATAAAAGTAATCGTATGTTATCTTTTCTTTTATTAAGGTAAATATGCACATTAATAGGTGTAAATATGTCAATATTCCTGATTTAGAAAATTAAGTTAATTTAAATTTGAAGTGGGAGAAATAAAACCAAGATAAATGAAGTTCCCCAGGGGTCATTAGAAAATTAAAATAAAATAAAAAGGAAAGAAACTGTTATTCTTTAAGTTATGTTACAAAATAAAGTATACTACTTTTGAAATTTATACTACATTGTAGTATAAAAAACCATCCCTACTATCGTTTCAGAAACATATTCATTCCGTCGATCCTGGTCAAAGTTGAAAGCTGGTATATTTTCATTCAATGCCACGCGAGATATTTGGCTAGAGAGGAATGCTGTAGTTTTCTTATTGATCAACGTTTATAAAGGAAAGGAAATGCGATGTAATTTATGGTGTGATGTCTTAATTTTCATTCATAATTGAAGCAGCTTTTGCAAAATCATAAATTAAGAAGTAGAAAATGTAATATTGAATTTATTTATAGGTATATGCTAACATCTTCATAACAATCCACAAATCCAAACTTAGTTGCACAAAAACGCTTGCCGCAAACTAATCTCAATATCATATCTCATCTTCTAGGATTGTCACTCTAACTAGCCTCATCAGACAACCTGAGTTAGTTTGACACTTGAATTGCTGACCTAAGGACTAGTGTATGGAAACTCCGCTCAGTAATATATCATCGTTTGTGTTATATTTTCGTTCCTCTTAGAACACTGTACTCAAACTAATCTCAATAGCATACGCATCTTCAAGAATTATTAGTCACCGCACACTGATTTAGAACTTGAATTATTATACATTATTGACCAAGTTAAAACCTAATTTATTTATAGCTTAATTAATTCGTGCTTTGATACGGCTACATGATTTGGATACACAGATGAAAAGTGAGATTATGATATTTTCGTTCTATATAGGTATTCATGATCATAATATATGCTATATTGCAACCACAAATGAAAAAATTGCGCCCAAACCCGTCAGGTCCGTTCCTCCACCCCATATGAATAGAGAGTTCCAGTTTAACTCAGAAATGAGATAGAGACACGCAAATTTGTATGGTCGTTAGTCTAATTGATTAATAGCTATCTATAGCCCACGAATGAGATACCACAAGTTTGAAATAATTGATAGTTGAATAACTATGTTAAAAGACTTACTGTAATGATGGAACTATACCATGAATACTATTCTTGAATATCTATATAAATATATATATTGCGAGAAATGATTAAGTCTCCTTAAAGATAAATTAAATATAATATATCATTTTTACGTTATAAGTAAGTGGTGTGGGCAATACTTGAAATATAGAATACTTACTATTAAATATAAACAAACAGCTAAAAATATATGTGGTCAAATTTGTAACATTTTCTAATATTTGACTGAGATTTATATAAATGTTAATAATTATTGAATTATTGATAAAATGGTTATAAATATTCACTCCAATATGATTATAACTTCAGATATTATGTAACTTCTATAACATAAAATAAAAAGTAAATACAGTACTTTGAATATAAAATATGTGATATCACTAAATAGTTTAATTTATATCATTATGTGTAATATTTATATATTTAATAATTAGTGCAATGAATATGAATAAATTTAACGTAATATTACGTTTAGTGTAATTATTACAATTAAAATATATTTATTATTCTATTAATTTAAATATAAGTTAAAACATTGATATACATAATTTCTTTTTTGAAGTGGATGAAAAGTATAAATAGTGTTACTAACATAGTAACATACTGGAATTATTTTTAATTTTATTTTAAAAATAAAAATTACAAAAATAAAAGCTTATTCACGCTGTTTTCAGCAATAAATGTCAAAAATGCCTCTTAACTTAAGTAAAAACTTTTGACATTAAGTTGGAGACCCTCAGTGGTCCCTTGTTCTGTCACAACAGTACGTGCTCCTATATGTGGGTTAAATGGCAGAAACATCTGTAGTTGAAAGTGCAAAATGGCTACAGAATCACTAAATCTAGGCACGAATTGCTTAATTATAGAAGATTGTCGACATTTTTAGATATACAAAATAATACAGAAGTACTGATGATAAGGTTACAGTTAAGTGAGTCATTTTTATGCAGTGTATTACACACAGATAAGTACAGATAATGTTTTGAGTACATATGATGTAAAGATGTTATATTTATGATAATATTAACAAATATTATTTCCATTTCAAAATATGAAATAGTAAGATAGATATCGTTAACTAAGAAAAAAAGTTATGTATTATTAAATAGCAATAAATGACTAAGATGACGAGTTATCTTAAATATATACATTATGTAATCGTGATTCTAGAGAAGATTTCAATTAAATAGAATATGTACTAATTTATGATGAGTTGAATGTATGATTACGTGAAAATGTAAGTATTTTATTTAGCAAATATATAATATGCGCTGTTATGCTTTTATTTCCTTTCAATTATATGTATTTCTGAATGTCTTCATATGTATTCAGATAGATAATAGTTTAAATTTCATATTTGTATATAATTACTATTATTAATAATATTGTAATATTATTTAATTCTCCACTCCATCCAAATGTAAAAGCACGTGTATCAGTACTAGCAGCTATAATATGGTATGTCTTTCAGTCCAACGCAGAAGTTTGCGAAGGAGGTTACGCGGAACACCGTGCGTGAGGTGCAGATGCCGGTTGTATACCTCTCAGCAGCCATTGAGCGCCGTGCGGCCTCCAAGTCCCGTTACTGGTACGGTGCTGTTGGTAGGTCACGCTCAGTTTAAACTGACCGGTTCGATTTCGAGACGCAGTACAAAAGTTAGAAGCACAGCCATGTTAAAGTTTTCGACTACAAAACGCTCGATGAGATTCGAAGGGACTCCCTTAAACTGCCCGTTCTGGTGAAGAACGAATTGTCAAGAACCAAATGAGCTGACAAATCGGTCAACTCTTAGAATGATTATTTTTGATAGATTTATTATAAGACAGATAAAAATTTAAGTCAGATAGTATTTAAACAGATAGTAATTAAAAGTTGTGCCAAGTTTTAGTGGTGGAATTTGATATTGAGCGAATAAACGTCATTTTTCGTTTTCCTTTAACAGTAAAATACAAAAATGATATTTAATTACGTGGCAAGCAAAAGTAATTGTATTATTTGCAAATAAGAAGCAAAATTTCTTGAATATGTTTAAATAAAAGACGTCTATTCGTAGGATAACCATAAACTAAAACTCACGCGATAAAATGATGTGTTTCTGAGATAGTGATACATTTTCTCTGCATCCCACGTATTTAATTTAATAAGAAAAAATCTGTTAAAAGATTGTGAATGTGCTGTTTCTTGAGTTCGGCGTTAAACGGAATAGTGGAATAGTTAAAAAATTTACTTTATATTCTTGCTTATCATATATGTGCTAAGATAAATAATAACATATAAACGCAATAAATATATATTAGGCATTTTACGTTAAATTTGTAAATATATGAAATAGACAAACAATATAATACTTGTTATGATATTATTAGAAAATTATCAATATAAACAAAAAACACAATAATATTAAATATAATATTGATAGGATCATTCAGTAAAAGTTTCTATCAACGTGAGTAGAACACTCTGGATTATCACCAAGATATTGCTTGATTGATGGTCTGGTCCAACCTCCAAATGGTTGGAAATCATCAAAACTCTACCAGTTGTCATAATGCGGATACCAAAGCTGGTGTGGTTGAGCACCGGTCCAAGAAGAGCCAACAATCTAAGACCATTGATTCCAGTTAGAATATACACCGACTCTGTTAGCACCTAACATATTTGACATTTCAGAAAGCATCGCGGCAATGAACTGCTAGTTTTGCGCCTAAGTTGGATAGAATAGATCAATATTCTCAATGTCTAACCAAATCATATTTCCGGTCATAACACCAGCATTTAAAAGTCTTTAGACAGTGTCTCTTACTTAAGATCTGGCATCTTTATTAATAGTTGGGAAAATGTAAAAATCTACATTTTAAAATCCAGCAGCTTTAGCTCTTTAATAGTCTGATATAGAATTTTAGTTAAACGTGTTACCTATTTGGGCTTCTATAATACCGAATCTGTAGCCATTGTTAAATAAACAGTTCATAGAATCCTGTGAGACATCTCCTTAATAGTAGGACAAGTCAAAACCTCTTGTTTGCAATGTTATAGCAAAAGTAATTAACATTTGTGAAGTGAAATTAAATATATTTAATTTATTATATATCTTATTTTAATACGTATCTTAGATTACAATTTTAGTTTACATGTATCTAATGTTAATTGCATAATATCTATTAAACTTGTTAATATGTCTACAACTAAATGGAAAATATATCAAATCAAATTAATAATGTACCTAAAAATCTATACTTGTAATATTAATACAGTATTAATAGTTAGTAAATACTTACTAAGGCTTCAAAATAGTTACTATGCCTTTCTTCACAAATCGAGATTAGAAAGAACACATTCTTTTACAAAACATATAGCTTTCGTTAAATATTTCTAACATTCTATTACGTCAAGTTTCATTATTCGTTCTTCATGTAACGATATTAGAATATATTATATGATGAAGAAAAGCTTTAATATAATGAATTTAGATATCATGCGAAGTATAAATGTTACATAGATATATGATTAAATACTAACTTCTATGAAACTCTATCTATGAAATAAATTCTTTTCGATGGTGGTAAACTTGAAGATATAAATAACGCTATGATAATTGTTACTAAATATAATAAACAATATGTAAAAATTACAAAATTAATCATTTGACCAAAGCCTTCAGAAGATGGCGATGGAATGAATAATTGGGCTATAATCATTGATTAGTTTAATAATCTCTATCCTTTATAACTTATATGATACTATATGAATAGTCATAATCAATAGTAACTACTCGATCTCTAAAGCTTGTAATTTTAAAAGCACTATATTCCTCTTTATATATAGCGGCTATTTTATACAATACTTCTTATAAAGTTAAAAGTTACTTGGTAGTTTCAATTCTCACCAAATCAACTCTATTTATACCAATAAATCGAACAGTAACATCGTAGTTCATTGAATGAAGTGGGAGAACCATATATTAATTATATAAATCAGTTTAATGGTTCTTTGGTGTAAAGCTTATTCATTACATTTTTTCTTTTTTACACTACTTAGTGTAAAACTATTTTTATAATCTTTTATTTACTATTTCAATAATATGATATTAAGCCATTAATTAAAAGATAGTAAAATAATTGTAATAGATATAATTAGATTTATATAAATATATAATGATGAAACTATGCAAACATTTGTGGTGTGCTTATTTTTAATTGTAATATTTGAGTTATCAAAGTTCTTATTTGTAAGATAGAAACACCTTAACCACATAAACTTATATCTTCTGTACTATATTCATATTTTACCGATATAACTTATAAAATGGCATAATAAAATAATTTTTAGCTTGTAAATTGATTTTTAACTCAAAATTAGATAATTATTTGTTCAATTAAGCTATATGATATATTTTAACATTGGAGTGGACTTTTTGTAATTAGGTATTATTTATTATAATATAAAATTATAATCATTTTAGAGCTTAAAATATAAGTTGAAACTATTCTTACATGAGGTCATCTAAAATTTCAGCTTATTTGCAGTATTGTTCAACTATTTTTCGTCTGTCTTGAAATAGATGCTTGAGTCCCTTTTTCCGGATATCAATTTCATTAGGAGTTAGAAATTATTTGATTGGCTTTTACCCGCTGACAAGAATGTTCGTAATTTAACATTATATGAGCATTTTAAGTCTATTTATGAGTATTTGCTGTACGCGATCGCCGATTATGTCATTTTCAATGTATTTGCTTTCAAGGCAGTTCATAACTTGCGGGATAGTCATGTTATCTGCTATTTATTCTAAATTAGTTATGAAGTCTGAGTTTATTTGGTGTAATAGTTCATTAATGGCGATTCCAACGTCATATTGAATTGACTTCTCATTCTAATAGAATATTTTGTGAAATCGCATCATATTCAGAAATAACACTTCAACTGGAGGGTAAAGTTCATTTTTGAACTATTTTACGTTCACTAGGAAAAGTACGTTAAAGTGCTCATCCAGTTCCACTTCATTCTGAAACAGAATCCGTTTATAGAAGATTTACTGATTCTGATTGTATATCTCGCATTTGTATAAACTTGGCTTCGAATCAAGCGCTGGCGAAAAGATATTTTCGGATACCAAGTAGTTCTCCTTCAACCTGAACGGGTTCAACTCAATAAACTTGAGAGAAACTTAACTGTTGAACACTTTTAATTAGTTGTACAGGTTCTATCTGAAATAAACGTACTTCAATTTAAACTACTCAGAGAACTTGAATAAGAATTGAGCCAAGACGAACTTATCAGATAATTACAAAATCAGCTCCTATGAAGCAAACCACATCTAATCTAAAATCTGCTGATAAGATGTGTACGACCAATTTGGCATCTGCTTATTTGTAAATTTGAATAGTGGAAGAGCCAAATCAACCACTTTCTACTTCAACTCTTAATATAAGCTAAAATAAGCCGGTAATTAAATAGGTGATGTTAAAACACTAGTAAACTCCTAAATTACTTCAAAAGGAATATCCGAAATCTACTCTGCAGTTTATATCAAAGATTGAGAAGAAAGAGATAATACTGACTCTTTTAAAATTGAATCCAATTCATACTATTAATTTTGGTGATTTATTGCATTTTCTACTTAATACGATACACGCAAACTTGCAGTTTCATATTAATTTATTAACAATTATATTTATTGTTTTTAGTTTGATAACATATTAGAAGTTTGTTGTAACACATATTATTGTTCCTCTAATTAATATTATGATTCTAATATCTGCTCTAAATTATCTAGAACAGTATTAAAATATGTGTCACTCATATTTTGGAGTGTTGTAAATTAATATTTTTGTATTAGTATTGTTTCTATAAGCTTTATTTTGGTTTTAACATAATGGCAATACTCAAAAGAAAAATTGATATGGAATACCTACCTGATTATCAATTGCATTCTGTGCTTCCCTTATTCTGTGCATTCTATGCCTGTGTGTGAGTGTGATAACACATTTGCAAAATATACAGAATAATAAATTAGTAATTTTATAAATAATTCTAACCGTAATCTATTTAGCAGTAAAATACAATCATATAGTAAACTAAATCACCACCTCAAATGTCAATGGCTGAGCTGCGAACAGAAGTTGAGTCGAAGGAGTTCCTCGGTTCTGGTTCTCCGACTATTAACGCGCAAAACGAGAAGAAGTTTTACAGAATCTTCCTCCTTTTGGGCATCGCCTCGCTGCTGCCGTTCAACTGCGTCATTGTCCCAGTCGACTTCTGGCTCGCGTTCTACGACCCGATATTCCTGTCGGCCGCCTCCCTGAGCTACAACGCCGGCAACTGGCTGGTGATGATATACATGATGCTGCGTGGCTACAAGCACAAGAAGAACGTGCTGGTGCTGACTTCGCTCACCACCTGGCTGGTGTCTCTGGTTGTCATACCGGTTCTTCACCCGATCATCTCGGACGTGCTCGCCAAGACGATCGTGACTCTGATCCCAATCACGCTTTGCGGAATGGCGAACGGGCTGTTCTTCCCCACCGTGCTCGACATCGGCTGCAAGCTGGGCCCACTCAATGCACAGGCCATGATGGCCGGAAACGGAATCGCAGGCCTGATCCCGCAATTCTTGCTCATTGTCATCAAAGCCATCGTAACGATCGCCAATGTTTCCAAAGACCAGTACAACGACACTCTGTTCTACCAAACCCTGATTTACTTCATTTTAGGCGCAGGATATATCGTTTTCTGCTTCTTCGTTTGGATGAAACTCAAGCCATACGCCGTTGATCAAATGGACGTGCCAGTTTACGAAGCAGACACGTATGGAGATGAGCAAAAAGAAGAGAAGTCGAGTTTTGTGCAAGTGTTCAAGATGATCATCGTCCCGTCTCTCAGCATCTTTTCCATCTTTGCGATCACTTTGGCCATATTCCCAACTATCATCGCCCCGATCCCGTTCAACACCAACGCGAAGAAGAACGCCCTCGGCAGCGATAACGGCTGGTGGAACATCGGCGTGATGACGACATTCATGATATTCGACTGGGTCGGCAGACAGATGCCGGTCTTCAAGTGGGCGAGCGCCTGTTTGAACTTGAAGGCGTGCCTGTGCCTCGCGGTGTCCAGACTCGTGTTCTTCGCAGTCTTCCTGCTAGAAGCCCTTCCGAAGTACGTGTGCGACGACCACAGCTGTGCCAAGGGCCCGATCATAAAGTCAGACACCGTCACGATTCTCACCATGATCGTCTTCGCGCTGTCAAACGGATGGCTGTCTTCCGTCACCATGATGAAGTACTCTTCCTGCGTCACAAAGAAAGTCGACGGCTCGCTCGCAGCCAACATCCAGACCTTCATGCTCAACAGCGGTCTTTTCGCAGGCGGTCTCCTCAGTCTCGGGATTGCAGTTCCGTTTTCGAAGTGATTCAGAATGTAAAAATATTATTGTTTTTCGTAGCCATTTCAACTCTAATTGTGAAGATAATGTTATTAGTCACGTTTAAATTTAATAAACAAGTTGAATAAATTAAGTTTTGTAAAAGAAGAAGGGTTATGTATTCTATCATTGGTGCGCTGTAATAGTTATTACATGTTATTAAGCTAACATTGAATTAATTTCATTATTCTTATGATAGCTGTATTTATTGAGATATTTTGAAAGGTGAGATCAGAGAAAAATGATTAGTGGTTCTCGCGCTTCTACTTCCAAAACGGGCTCAACCCGTCATTTATGCCCACTCAGTAAAGACCCAGCTTGACCATATTTCACGTCCGATATTATCCGTATTCACAATTCTAGGAGTCAAATATAAATGGAGACCGTTAGTTTAATATTGTAATAAATTCACTCAACTTCTTCATTGTCCAGATCATTAGTTTACGAATTGTTTTTAAAAAATCTATTCAGCACATCATTTAATTTTGTGAGTAGTTGAGAGAAGACAGTTTCAGTTTCATCTTGAATTCTAATTAAACGACCTGCTAATAAATGCAGATGTCTTTCTTTTTCTTTAATATCTATCGCTTCTTTGGGCAATTTGAATGTTTCAATACAATAATACAACGCTGGAATTAGCTGGTATCCCTTAGCCACTCGCATCATGTATTTTTAATCGTCGTCAAATGTAGTTGCGTCGTATAAATTAATTAACTACTGTTACATTGAATTATAGTCTGAGTTATTTTAAAATGTTTTATTGAATTCAATCAGCATATTGAGCTCATTTTACCCTAGGTAGTAATGAAGTAATTGTTTTTAAAAAATTGCTGATCATAATAGGTATGATAGGTTCAACTCGTTTGAATGGCAACTTTAATAACAAAGTATCCTCATAAATTTATTATCGAAAAGAATCAACAACAATTGACAAATGTTAATTCATTATACAACTACCAGTAGGAGATCAATACCTGTTCGCGTTTGCTTTATGAGTCTTTGGATTTAGTATAGTTGAATTGCCGCTTTCAAGTTACTAAATTGTATTTGTTGACAGTTCAGTCTAAAATTAAGGAGAGATTGTACTATTTGAATTTTGATATGCGCAGTGAATTTTATAAAATTTATTTATAATACAGATTTATAATAAGACAAAAGAAAAATTATACTTTTTTTACTTCAACACTTCAAATCGCACCAAGTTGTTATGTCTTGAATAACTATTCTATACATAATCAGTATTTCTATATTTTTGCACTAGAATTATTGAGTGATGTTTATATTAATATTATATATTTTCTGACTAAATGCATGGATAACTGGATATATTTAGATTTTAAATTCTTGTGAAATGTACGTATGAAGAAAGTATACTTGCAATATAATTTAATTATATACAACGTAATAATTTTTGAAAATATATAATAATGTATTTGTACATATAAGGATACATTTTAAATCAGCTAAAATTGAAATCAATTAAATAATAATATCAGCTATATAATTTGAAATATGTAATATAAGCTCAAATCAAAGGTGTTTTAATATATCACATTTTCTGTATTGATAATGAATATGAGGATTAATTTACAAAATATAACTATTATGAGTATAATAACTCACTTCAATATAAATGTTAACAGATGTAGAAGAACGTGAATAATTGATAGATTCTAAAACATAAGATAAAATATCTGACAAGAAGTTTTACAGAATCTTCCTCCTTTTGGGCATTGCCTCGCTGCTCCCGTTCAACTGCGTCATTGTCCCAGTGGACTTCTGGCTCGCGTTCTACGACCCGATATTCCTGTCGGCCGCCTCCCTGAGCTACAACGCCGGCAACTGGCTGGTGATGATATACATGATGCTGCGTGGCTACAAGCACAAGAAGAACGTGCTGGTACTGACTTCGCTCACCACCTGGCTGGTGTCCCTGGTGGTCATACCGGTTCTGCACCCGATCATCTCGGACGTGCTCGCCAAGACGATCGTGACTCTGATCCCAATCACGCTTTGCGGAATGGCGAACGGGCTGTTCTTCCCCACCGTGCTCGACATCGGCTGCAAGCTGGGCCCGCTCAACGCACAGGCCATGATGGCCGGAAACGGAATCGCAGGCCTGATCCCGCAATTTTTGCTCATTGTCATCAAGGCCATCGTAACGATCGCCAATGTTTCCAAAGACCAGTACAACGACACTCTGTTCTACCAAACCCTGATTTACTTCATTTTAGGCGCAGGATATATCGTTTTCTGCTTCTTCGTTTGGATGAAACTCAAGCCATACGCCGTTGATCAAATGGACGTGCCAGTTTACGAAGCAGACACGTATGGAGATGAGCAAAAAGAAGAGAAGTCGAGTTTTGTGCAAGTGTTCAAGATGATCATCGTCCCGTCTCTCAGCATCTTTTCCATCTTTGCGATCACTTTGGCCATATTCCCAACTATCATCGCCCCGATCCCGTTCAACACCAACGCGAAGAAGAACGCCCTCGGCAGCGATAACGGCTGGTGGAACATCGGCGTGATGACGACATTCATGATATTCGACTGGGTCGGCAGACAGATGCCGGTCTTCAAGTGGGCGAGCGCCTGTTTGAACTTGAAGGCGTGCCTGTGCCTCGCGGTGTCCAGACTCGTGTTCTTCGCAGTCTTCCTGCTAGAAGCCCTTCCGAAGTACGTGTGCGACGACCACAGCTGTGCCAAGGGCCCGATCATAAAGTCAGACACCGTCACGATTCTCACCATGATCGTCTTCGCGCTGTCAAACGGATGGCTGTCTTCCGTCACCATGATGAAGTACTCTTCCTGCGTCACAAAGAAAGTCGACGGCTCGCTCGCAGCCAACATCCAGACCTTCATGCTCAACAGCGGTCTTTTCGCAGGCGGTCTCCTCAGTCTCGGGATTGCAGTTCCGTTTTCGAAGTGATTCAGAATGTAAAAATATTATTGTTTTTCGTAGCCATTTCAACTCTAATTGTGAAGATAATGTTATTAGTCACGTTTAAATTTAATAAACAAGTTGAATAAATTAAGTTTTGTAAAAGAAGAAGGGTTATGTATTCTATCATTGGTGCGCTGTAATAGTTATTACATGTTATTAAGCTAACATTGAATTAATTTCATTATTCTTATGATAGCTGTATTTTACATATTCTGTGTATCATAACGACTTACTGTTTGTCTATATAAATATTATTAAATGATGTACATTAAAGCAATATATTTTACATTACGTCATCCGTAGTAGGTGATAAATTGTATATTCAGTGTACTTTGCCATGAAACATCTGCTATATCATTACTTCCAGCGGATATTACAAATTTAATAATTCTTTGTGTTTATTAGCAAAACAATTATAATTGTACTTTCGCTATTTAATAGATAAATACATTATTACTTAATTAACACCACCTCATATTATGGAGTTGAAATCAGTTCAGCATGAAACTAGAGACGCCGTGTAAACCCCAGACACATCTCGCTCATTTGTAGTATGTGAACAAAATTAGGACTCTATGAGCGAAACTTTAAAATAAAAGAAACTGTACAGAATTTTCTTTTTGCTAGGTATTGGAGCCCTGTTGCCGTTCAACTGTATTATAGTTCCGGTAGACTTCTGGCTTATGTTTTACAACCCAATATTTTTGTCCGCTGCAGCTTTAAGCTACAACGCAGGAAACTGGATAGTTACACTTTACATGATGATCAGCGGATACAAACATAATAAGAATACGATAATGACAACAGCTCTCACTACATGGTTGGTATCACTAATGATTATTCCAGTTCTTCACCCAATTATTTAAGACGTGCTTTTGAAGACAATTATAACTCTGATTCCAATAGTGTGCTGTGGAATGGCAAATGGGTTATATTTCCCAACAGTGTTGGATATGGGCTGTAAACTAGGCCCACTCAACGCACAGGCTATGATGGCTGGGAACGGAATCGCAGGATTAGTCACGTAATTTTTATTGATTCTTATAAAAGGAATCGTAACAGGTGCAAAAGTATCTGGGGACTAATACAACAAAACATTATTTTATTAGACTCTAATTTACTTCATATTAGGAGCTGGTTACATCGTTTTTTGTTTCTTCGTTTGGGCAAAACTTAAGCCAACAATTAATAAATATGATATGACAATTTAAAATAATAGTAATGAAGATCAAAAAGAAGAGAAGTCGAGTTTTGTGCAAGTGTTCAAGATGATCATCGTCCCGTCTCTCAGCATCTTTTCCATCTTTGCGATCACTTTGGCCATATTCCCAACTATCATCGCCCCGATCCCGTTCAACACCAACGCGAAGAAGAACGCCCTCGGCAGCGATAACGGCTGGTGGAACATCGGCGTGATGACGACATTCATGATATTCGACTGGGTCGGCAGACAGATGCCGGTCTTCAAGTGGGCGAGCGCCTGTTTGAACTTGAAGGCGTGCCTGTGCCTCGCGGTGTCCAGACTCGTGTTCTTCGCAGTCTTCCTGCTAGAAGCCCTTCCGAAGTACGTGTGCGACGACCACAGCTGTGCCAAGGGCCCGATCATAAAGTCAGACACCGTCACGATTCTCACCATGATCGTCTTCGCGCTGTCAAACGGATGGCTGTCTTCCGTCACCATGATGAAGTACTCTTCCTGCGTCACAAAGAAAGTCGACGGCTCGCTCGCAGCCAACATCCAGACCTTCATGCTCAACAGCGGTCTTTTCGCAGGCGGTCTCCTCAGTCTCGGGATTGCAGTTCCGTTTTCGAAGTGATTCAGAATGTAAAAATATTATTGTTTTTCGTAGCCATTTCAACTCTAATTGTGAAGATAATGTTATTAGTCACGTTTAAATTTAATAAACAAGTTGAATAAATTAAGTTTTGTAAAAGAAGAAGGGTTATGTATTCTATCATTGGTGCGCTGTAATAGTTATTACATGTTATTAAGCTAACATTGAATTAATTTCATTATTCTTATGATAGCTGTATTTATTGAGATATTTTGAAAGGTGAGATCAGAGAAAAATGATTAGTGGTTCTCGCGCTTCTACTTCCAAAACGGGCTCAACCCGTCATTTATGCCCACTCAGTAAAGACCCAGCTTGACCATATTTCACGTCCGATATTATCCGTATTCACAATTCTAGGAGTCAAATATAAATGGAGACCGTTAGTTTAATATTGTAATAAATTCACTCAACTTCTTCATTGTCCAGATCATTAGTTTACGAATTGTTTTTAAAAAATCTATTCAGCACATCATTTAATTTTGTGAGTAGTTGAGAGAAGACAGTTTCAGTTTCATCTTGAATTCTAATTAAACGACCTGCTAATAAATGCAGATGTCTTTCTTTTTCTTTAATATCTATCGCTTCTTTGGGCAATTTGAATGTTTCAATACAATAATACAACGCTGGAATTAGCTGGTATCCCTTAGCCACTCGCATCATGTATTTTTAATCGTCGTCAAATGTAGTTGCGTCGTATAAATTAATTAACTACTGTTACATTGAATTATAGTCTGAGTTATTTTAAAAGGTTTTATTGAATTCAATCAGCATATTGAGCTCATTTTACCCTAGGTAGTAATGAAGTAGATTTTTACCGCTTGATTTAACTTCTACTTAACATAATTTTGGATTCCCCATAAATCCAACTCCAATCATTTCTCCATGAATATAATCACTATGTTGTTTTAAACTTTACGAAAACTATTTTAAACCACCATTTACGATAATTTTAGTTTAATCAGATGGCTTAATAATATTTAATACATCATAAAGCATTTGATAATCTGGTTGTTCTTTCTAAGATTCATCATTTGCCAGAGGTTCCTTTCTACAGTGAATAGTTAGTATATCTAACCTTGTATCCAAAATTTTCTAGATTTTATTTACTGATGCTTCAAGAGTAGGACAGAGTCTTATTTTAGCAGACACAATTTTATTTGGATAAATATTTTTTAACTTTGAAAGAAGCGAAATATAATCATCTTTAAAGAAGAAACCGTAACTTTCTTTTTATGCACACTAAGCAGGACACCCAAGATTAATATCAACTCCTTTTAGTTGTGGTAGTTATTCGAATATTACTTATGATGCATTGATAAATTCGGTGTACATACAATTACAATATTGTATCTTCTCCCTTCAGCATTTAATATTTAATCTAGTTCACAATATATTCTTAATATATAATACCTTTACTAGAGTACATCTGAGTCACACATTTAATTGTAGGATCATATTTACGTAATAAAGACCTATATGCTGGACCAGAAAGATGACACATTGGAGCATAATATTTCATTCAGTTTTTTGAGATGTGGAATTAATTATTAATATGTTTATAATAATATATTTATTATTATTCACTTCATAATTTCTTGTAAATGTAATATTTAGATGCATTTAAAACCAAGTAAACAATCGCAGAATTGCAAAATCAATTAAAGAATAACGCCGTAACTGAATAATCTTTGGTAAATACATTAGATTAATTCATTATGCACTTTAAAGCATCACCTCTTTAACTTTCGTAATATTTGGATGAAAATATGTCCTATTTTGCATTAATCTGTGATAATTACAAGGTAAGTTTACGCTTAACACTTATTTATCTGCTTACGCACACTTAAGTGTGTCTCCATATTGTGCATTAGTTTACAACTTTAAAGCAACCGCTTTTGAATGCAGACGAACTCAAAATGAAAGAAGAAATAGTACACTTCATGACATAACAAATAAAATTAGACTTGGAACAAAAGTCTGAGTATATTCTGTTTTAGATTTTGTTCAAAGTTTAAATTGAAAGAAATATGGGTATAACTTTGAATGTTTAATTTGAGAATAAACTTAAATATGAGCCATTGTAGTTATAAATAGAGTAGTTGTTAACAATTCAAACAATACCTTCTATGTAATTCAAATCACCATTATTTGTGTTCTTTATCGCTTATTTATTTTAAAATATGAAGTTTGAAGATCAACAGTACTAAGATTTATTTATTAGCTAGTTCAAGAACAATCAATTCTAATTTGATCAGTCTTGTTTAAAATTAACGGGTATATAGCTTGAGGACTACATCCAAGACTATTCTAAATCTAAGAACGAGTTCAATTCAAAGTTGAATAGCATTTTAATGGCCAGATCTCAAAAGTTTGCGAACAAGAAGGAAATGAGCAAAATTGCAAAGGATCTTGGTTACAAGGGAGAGATATTCGCAGACAACATTCCAGCACCTTCGGTCAATGTTTCACTTCAGTAATTTTAGTCTTCTGAGGACAAGGAGAGTTCAAAATTGATTAAGCAAGTCTTGCCCATATTTACGCACGCATTTGCCGCTTGCTGCCAGTTCACGAAGTTTAACCCGTTTGACAGAACAGTGACCGTTTAAAAGAAGACAATACTATTAGAGGAGATTTTTAATTACAGTTATGGGAGGTGGAATTGCTTTTTCTTGTTTACTATGTGAGTAATTATATATTAAAATATTTTGCCACTTCTAATGCGGATGACAAATTCCAATAAATAATCTCAAGTTGGAGATTATTCATGAACTACTCATTAACACAAGAGGGCCAAAAATATGATTTCGATCGTATTAGACCATAATCGACTATTCAAAGTCGGTATTTAATATTCCAAAAAGGAAAAATAGAAATTACCACATGCAATAAAAGGACGGCAATGACAAAATAAACGCGGTAGAAGATGTTTAGGGAAGGTCAACTAATTCACTTAACAAACTTAGGCAGTTCTGAAGCGTTTGTATTCTCCTCATTTCTGGGTCCAACGGATGAATTCATAAAATATTGTACCAATCTGAACTAGTTATATCACTTGTTTAAGATGTCCCTGTGTAATTTCTACGTTTTAGTCAACAAAACTAATTTATGAAAGATTTTATCTCGAAAATATATGGTAGTTAAGCCTGATTGAGAAAAGAATAAGAGGATCCAATGATTGGTATACGGACGCAATATGTAATTTATAACTAGTAGCGCAAGCACTGGACCTGCAGAGGACCTCGGTGTTCATCTTCAACTGGGTCAATCTGAACGATTTAGGTATTTCTTAATCACGAAAAACAATGGAGGACTTTTTCTTTCAATCTCAACCGGGAGCTCAAGATGAAGTATTGGTACTTCGCTTAATTAGAATTATAATTCAGGTAGTTACAGTCGCTTTCATTCTCAATATTCAAATAATGAATGCATTTTTGTTTCTTGAAGAATGGAATCAAGTGGGTTAGTCGGGCCCAGCATTAAATAATATATTGATGCTACTCTAAAACAACAGTTATTTTACTTATGATCTTCCACTTCCATTTCATAATGAGAAATCAATTTTCTTGATTGTTAAATTATACAACGTTAGGTAAAGTTGAAACTTATTATTGAAGTATATACAGAGTTATATACGTTAATTATTGTAGCACAGCTATCCAAGGCTCAACCAGGCCTTGATGTGATTGAAGCACTTTACAAATCAATAGTAAATAGAGTTAATGAGTGTATTGATGAGGAGGGAGAACACACTCATTATTGAGCCGGGCAGTGATATAAGTAAGATTCAAATAATAAACTTCATTCTTCTTCCTAATTCAAAAAAGCATTTCGAGGGCCCACCACTGTACTTCTCAGTCTCCGATTTCGATTTGTTCAGCTTGAACTCTTTATTTTACAAAAACGCTTCCGATGAGGAGCGCACTGAGCAGTTACTTCAACAATTGGACTGTTTGTGCCAGCTTTCCCTTTATTTCTTCAATATCTCTAAGAACATGCAGGTATTCACCACCTTCGGTAACCTTGTCCAGCAAGTACTGCAAAACCTCGCCCAGTCACCAATCCCACTCTCCATCAACGTTAAAGCAAATAACTCCATTTTGAACACGTGCCAGCTCTTCCAGCTCGAAAACGTATACATAAAAGCTACCTTGGTCCTCCCAGTTGACTTTATCCTCAATTCAGGCCAGTTCTCCCAGTTCATAACCAAAAACCTGAACAAGAACGTGTTCTGGCACTGCCTACAAAAACTCAAAACGAGATTCGACCTGAACCAGTACAGAGTTTTATTAGTGAACGTTTTAAAAGAGGTCAAAAACCAAGTTCACTTTGACAGCCAAACGAGCTGCATATTATAGAACGCTTTTGGAGACCTGAGCTTCGAACAACTCTTCATAAACCTCATCGAACCGGTCATTTCGCAATTTGAACTCAACACTGAAGCAAACGCCAAAACATGCTTCGAATTCACGTGCAAAATGAAATTCCTCATTGAAACAGTATTAGCGTACACCCACACGAAATGCATCAACGTATTCTCATTCTACGAAGGAAACGAACACTTAAACTAGTACAAAGCTCTCATTGAATAAATATGCACTATTAACTCAAAATACCAAAATATAAGCACACACGAAATGAGAAACAAAGTCAATCAAATGGAAGACAAAAGCAAAAAAGAACTCATGAACAAACAACTCGACGAAATAGACAGCATGTACAAATATATCAACGAATACTTGGAGGTTATCAAATAAGAACTCAGAATGAACGAAACCAAACACGTATTCGAAGTATAATAGAAAATTATCAACGATTCTGACTTAGTTGATATGGAAACCAAATTACAAAATGACTAATAAATTGACCAAGAATTACTTTGTGAAATGTCCATTAAAAAATTTGATTAAATCTTGGAGAAAGGATTAATTAACTTGTTCTGTGCAATTTGTGATCCAACATACTTTTATTTAGAAGAACATTAAGCAAATATTGTTTATTAGTCCAGCAAAAATAAAATGAGCCCACAAACTGCGCTCAAGTTTGCATCTATTTTAACTGAATACAATTTTGATAAACTTGCTAGTGAAGTTATTGCTAGTTAAACACTTGATAAAGACATCAAAAAATTAATAGTACTGCTTGATTACACAATAGAAAACGAAATACCAAATAAAAAACTTGTTGGATAGATTTAAGACTTATGCATTGAAGCTGATTTGAATTCAGTAATTTATCTTCACCAAATTATTTAAGGAAAAGCTGAGTTAGAAAAGTTATAAAACAAACTTAAAGAAACCAACGCGTTTTATAATGTTGTTTTTGAATAGAAATTCGAAGATAAGTTTGTTACATCCCAATTTATCAAGTATTCCATCGCACCAACAGAAGGTGCTGATTTATTAGGAGCTATAAGCAACAACTTAAAATTTGTGAACACTGATATCTTCGATCATAGCAATTACCTCAAAGATATTTTGATATTTTCAACTTAACTAATGGGTTAAGAAGTTAGTAAAGACTTAGTTAACTTAATTTTATAACATATTGGTATTTATTCGGCTTATTTTAATAAGAAACTGAATACCACAGAATAGTAGAAACTTAAGACATAACTTATTTCAATTCTTAAGGCATTCGCATAGTTCTATGATTATATCTGTTTCTAAACTACTGACTATCAAACTTTCCACTTGGTATTTTAGATTTTAGTTGCTTTACTTCAGTTAGACTACTACAAAGATCCGATTATCACAATGTACTATCAAGAATTGTGCGTTCCAATCCAGGAAGGAATAAATTTAAGTCTTCAAAAGAACCGCCAATGGTTTATCTTCAAAATGATCTCTGTGGTTTTGTTTAAGTCTAACTTTGCAGAAATACAACAGCCATTTGTAAAGACTTTCGTATTGGGTATGTTTTCAGCTCTCAAGTATTAAGAATAATTAAAATTCATAGGCCTTGAAGGAATTGATGATGATGTGTTGGAGATATTCAAGAAGCAAATGGAATGAACAAACCATTATATTATAAATATAGTCATTATTACAACTGTTATTCGTTTATGTAATAATAAACAATATACTTTGCAATTTTTAATACAAGTCCTCCAAGTTTGAAGACGTCTGCACAAATGAAGAATTCATCAAGGTCGCTCACTTAAGGTTCAATTTTAACTTCTTTCACTGTTTACACTGACTTTGTGTACTACACTAAAGGTATTTACCAACATAAGTTTGGTGCTCAAGAAGGTAGCCACTCGGGTGCTTTTGGAATTTTATAACTTAGGTTATATTAAGTTGAGGTTTCCAGGCATTTTCCACTCCAATTAGTCTCCGAGGAGGGAGGAAAAGATCGAGGGGCCCCTCTGGGGTATCGATCTTTGGAGCCGAGCCCCTGGACGTCAAGTTTCACCAGGCCCCTTGGGGGCTAGCCGGAGGCGTCTGGTGAAACGCAGACCACGAATTATAATAACCTGAAATACCAAATTCGGTGCTTTTGTAGGTTATGGTGAAGAAAATGGAGTAAAGTATTGGATCATATAAAATCAAAATAATTTAAAATTAATGCAATGTATTAAAATATGTGTATCCTCAATAATAGAATGACTTGAAACAGTGAGAAGTGTATATTAATGTAAATGTATCGATTGATTGCCTATATATAAAATGACTCACTTAACTACAACATTATCATCAGTACTAATGCTGAATTCAATCATTTCATTTTCATCTCATAAATCATAGTAATCCACAAATCCAAACTTAGAACACTGAAATACTACCTCAAACTAATCTCAATTTCATACATCATCTTCTTGGATTGTCACTCTGAATAGCCTCCTCAAACAACCTAAGTTAAGGGACTAGCGTATCAGCGGCAACGCGTAGTGCTTTTATTTTAATTAGAGCAAAAAATGAATAAATAAATGAAACACTGTGATTATTATACAATCATCCACCAGCTTCTAAGTTTATAGCGGGGAACAATGTCATAACTCTTTAACAGTTTCTTCCTGTTCAGGCTCATTTACTCTTGAAAGCGAAACCTCTGCAATATATTAACTGTTTGTGTTTTGTTGTTTTACATAGTAAGTTCCATACAGACTTCTTCTTGTATTACAGTGAGTGAAAGCAGGATTTCGTTCTAATTTTTTAAAAATCGACTTATTCTCTACTTTCAGTACTAGAGAAAAAACGAAAGTCTAAAACAGTGAGTTCATTATCAAAATTTTTTATTTATCATCAATCTCAAAGTAGTTTTCAAATTTATTTTACGTTTAAATTAAATAAGATATCATAAAAAGATATCATAAAATCATATTTTGTTTAGTTATATTAGAAAAAACTGTTGACCTAATTTGTGATAATCTTATATTTATATTTGGTAACTATCTATAACTAATATTATAATTTAGTAAGATAAGACGTTTTATTCCAATACTTATATTCTCCATCTCATTATTATGATATATTACATTATAATTCATTCTCTGGCTTCTGATCCATGTAAAACGGGAGCCATAATAATAGGCGGAGTTTGTAAATGTGATGAATCATAAGGGTATGCTGGGGCAAATGCAGAAGAATGCGTTTATTGTTGGAATACGGGAATAGCATCATAGGGGTATTGCACAGCTTGTCCTTCATTCACAAAGCGCGAAATAAATACTTGTGTTTGTGATGACAACCAAGGATTTGCTGGCCCAGATTTTGCACATTGCAAAAAATGCTGGGATTATAGTTAAGTGGTTATTTCGGGCTAATGTGTATCGTGTAGTAACGGTGCTGTTTTTAAAACGAATAAATGTGATTGTGATAGCACAATCGGTTTAATATCTACTAACGCTGCTTGTTCAGATTGTTGGCAAAACTCTCAAATTATACATAACTCTTAATGTAAGCGTTGCGAGGACGTCGATGCTAATTCAGCCTATGACTCCTAAGGAATTTGCAAATGTGTACCTCCTTTTACATTGAAAAATAATATTTGTACAAAAACGGAACAAAATTCAAAGATTGTAATTGCTATTTGTGTACCTATCGGAATTGTTTTGCTGTTAATATTACTTGTAATATTAATTATAAAAAACAAAAAACAAAGAAGCAGTACTCTTGTTGAGCCTTAAGTAATAATTGCAAGTATCAATGATAATAACTCGATTACAAAAGATGAAATAATTATACCATAATTAACATAAGAAAATATGGAAGCTGAAAGAGTCGAGTGAAACAAAGACATTATTAAAATGAGATTCAAATATATATTATACTCAACTGTACTTGTTCCTAGTCCACGAACAAGTTGACTTCATCTTCAAGGATTGTTAATCCTCGAGACAACTTGAGTTCGTCCTTGATATATTAATGGAATAAAAAGGAATAATCAAACTTAATTATAATTTATAAACATAAATATTTATAATATATGGTAATCACACATGAATATTTGCGGCTATTAAATCGCTTAATCGGTTGTCTTCAATGGAAAATGATTCGATGTCCATGTTGTTCTTAAGTTTATTAAACGACTTTTAATCCAACTTTCCATTTTTGGTTAGAAACTTCATGATCAATTCTTCAATAGTGTAAGAAGAAAGCAGGATAATTATAAATTTACTGAACTCTTGAAACTGAATTACATTATCGTCGTTATAGTCAGCGATTTGTATAATTGCTTTCAACAGCTCTGGTGGTACGCCTACATTTTCTTATAGTAGTAATTAATTTAACTCATCACACGTGAGTTACCCACTGCATTTTTAATCAAATGTTTAAAATATTCGCCTGACCTCTTGTGATGTGATTTAGTTTTGAGAATTTTCAGAAACATTTAATGGAGAACAACCCATTAGTATGGAGTGGAATAATTCAACTGTTGTTGCTAATTATTTATTCGCTTACTTTAATAATTACATTAAATAGATTAGATTACAATTATTAAATTTAATAACTTTATATCTCAACTTCATCTCTTTAAACATTTATATATTTTGTTTAGAATCTATGATAACTTTCTCTACTCACTACTGAACTTGTTCTTAGTCCACGAACAAGTTGACATAGATGCTTCCGGCGTCCTAACCTTTGAACATGAGCTTGGTCTTGTCGTTCAAAAGCAGCACGGAGTCTTCGTAGAATAGCATGTTGTACTACTTAAAGGTCCCGTGCTTCTTGAACTTGACCACGCCCTTCTGGTCTATCTCGACGCCGTCGAACTCGAACGACACCTTGTCGAATACGTGGACGCTGGCCTTCATGGGTCTAATCTTGAGCTGCTGGTCCACCTTGCCCAGCTGTACCATGGTCGCGAGCTTCTGGACCTGGAAGTCGTTCACGAGAGTCAGCGAGCAGTGGGCCCAGGTGACGGGGATCTTGACCTTCATTTCCAGGTTTCCGGACTTGATCTTCACGCAGTCCAGCACGTACTGGGACTGGAGCACCAGGTACTGCTCCGGCTGGCCTCCGGACGTTTCTATCTTCATCTCGTCGGACGTGCTGAACACGGCCTGGTTGAAGTTGCTCTTCAGCGGTTGCACGTCTTTGAGGTACGGGACCTCTTCGTCCTGGGAGTACAGCTGGCCGCACGCCTGCTGGCACTGCAACAGAAAGTCGTCCAGCTGGTTGTCGTCCGTGAAGAGCAGGAGGTACACGCAGGCGGAGTACTGCAGCACGACCGGCAGGAAGATCTTGTCCTTCAGCTTCTTGAACTCCTTGGTCACCTGGCTCTGGAACTCCCCGGTGATGCCCGCGAAGTCCAGGATGTCGAAGAAGTGGGCGTCCAGCAGCTTCTGGCGCAGCTGGGCGTCGAGAATGGCGGGCGCCACAGGAGACATGTGCAGGGACTCCGCGAACGAGGGCGGGTCCAGGTAGGACTGGCTCAGCTCGAAGGCGTTGCAGTACCTGGAGACGAAGTCGTACACCGGCTTCCCCTTGCCGTTCAGCAGCTGGATTTGAGACGCCGAGCAGCTCACGTTCACTTCGGACAGCTGCTTGGTGGACGGGTCGTACAGAACGGCCGACGTCTGCTTGAACTCTATCTTCTTGGCGAGCACCGGCTGTTTAGTCAGCAGAATCATCTTCTTTCGGTTCGCGTCCAGCCACACGTACAGATAGATGTGTTTTCCTTAGTCTAGCGTACCCAACTAAATTTTGACGTTCAAGTCATTTCCATTTTTTTCGTATTATATTATTGCATAAGAAGATGTTAATCCAGGTGTATTTTTCGATTTATATCTTGAAAATACCCACAGCAATGGCTTATTAGATTAAATAGATATTATTTTAAGTTTTATTGGAACATCTATTGAATTTGAAGTTTGTGTTATTTAGTATTCAATATCATTCAATTTTTCAAGAGGTAACTTTACTAGTTCTTGTACTATTTAGCTTTAGACAAGTATATTTTATTTTGAGTTATTTAAAACACTATTACATTCATTTGGTAGTTTTTTAACGAAAATTTGGTCGGATACCAGTTCTCCAGCTTCTAGAATGGCGGTGGCCCGCAACATTCCGTAGTTTTTGGTTAGCTCGACCCTGGAGATGTAAGGATTGTGGGACTTCTTGACGACTTGGTTGTCCAGGTAGAAGACGTACTGTCCGTCCACCAAGATGTTCTGGCTTCCGATCACCACTTGAGACACGATCTTGTCCGGCTGTTCGATTAGCTGCAGGTCCAGGTCTCTCACGGTCGACAGGCAGCAGGCTCTCTCGCTTGCGACCACGCTGGAGGTATTCACTGTGCTGAACTCGCAGACGACGTGCTTTCCGGGCTGGGTCAGAAGCAGCTCGTTCGCGCGCTGGTCCGTGTACTCGAAGAGCAGCTGGATCGCGAAGTCGCTTCTTTGGATCTGGAGGAGCAGCTGGTCATTTTGGATTTCTCTTGGCTTGGAATTATACTGTACAATCGCCTGGAGAAGGGCTTCTTCGGCCTTGGCGGCGTTCATGTTAAATCTAAGCTGGATATCCGCCACGATTTACTCGTGTGTGATTTGGGTCACGTAGAACTTCGTCTTCTTGATGGTCAGTCCAGGTATCACGCTGGCTTTTTGGTACAGCTCGGTGGTGGATATCTTGAATCTGGCGTTTTCGTTCGGAGTCATTACAGAGTTGTCCAGAACGCAGACCAGGCTCTGGTTCGAGAAGTTTGTCTGCGAGTACCTTCGCGTGCATTCCTCGGTGCTCAGTGCCTGTCCCGTTTCTGCGTCGTATATCTGGTACTGGCTTTGTCCGTCCATGGTAATCGTTATCGCGAGCAGTTCTGTTTACTGCGCGCTTTTGCTTTTGATAACGAATTCCTGTGCTTCAGCTAGTTGTTTGAGCTCCACTTGCATAGCGTGTATTTCGGTTACGCTTTTGTAGTTTACGCTGTGTGCTCTGATTTCCACGTTTGTGTTTTTCGGCTTCGTCGCTGTCCGGCTCTGCGCTCTCAGGTCCAACTCCCACTGCGTGCTACTATTTTCAACTGGTTTTAAATTATTTTTCGTTTTTGCTCTCAAAATGAGTTTCCACTGCTCGTTAAATTACTCGCAGCCGAGTAAACGGAACGTGAACGAAATTTGAGGGAATGAAAATTAGTTTTCAGTTTTTTGTTTTGGGTTCATTTACGAGAATATTTGAATTGGATTCAGAGAAGTGTTTTTGAAGTGAACGGATTTAAGCTAATTCAGATTTTCAAAGGTAACTGAACGTGTTGGATTACTGTTTATAATAATATGCTTCAATGACTGCTGATTAAATACATTCAAGTCGGTTATATTGTTTTTAGAGATGTCTAACTTCTCCAAACTGCCTTGAAAATTCAACGGAAGCTGATCAACGGAAAATAAATTTACATTATGAGCTATTAAACACGTAATTTGCTTAAAACGAGCCAGAAAATCGAAATTATCGATTTAATTATTGGATATGTTAAGCTAAGGCGATATAATGTAGTTAGATATGTCAACGCGCAATAGTTTGCCATCAGAAAAATCTAGCATTTTGGAGTGAAAACAATGTCAATTAATAAAATTTAACGAAATTCAGACAATATGTTATAAATGTAATGAATCCATTACACCTGTACAAATGAATTTTTACTTTGTCAGTGAACATTTGAATAATATTTACTTCATTTTACACATTGCGTGTCACATTCATTCCTGTACAGTTAATATATTAATAAATATTTCTTCTAATTCGTCTTCTGAATGCTTGGAAACAAATAAATAAAATGATATACAGGAGGAGTATATAATAATAGTAGAAAACACGAACTCATTTATTTTGAGCTGAATACTTTGAACTTTATAATATAGTTATATAATTATATAACTGAATATAAAATATATCTGCTATGGCTCACTAATCTATTTCATTGCGTGGTGTGACGTCTAGTTGTTTAAAGTCGTCTCTGGAGTCGTAAGTGTTAATTTTAATAATATCATCGGAGCTTAAACCCGTTTTAATGGTCATTTCTGTTTCGTTTGAAGTTTATATCACCAGTTTCTTTCTCAATTCTCTGTATTGCGCTCTCATTTGTGGAACGGAGTTTATTTATTCTATTTTATATTTTAATATAAACGGTGTCCAAATTACAAAGTTGAACCGTGTATATCAAACACTTAGTATTAAATCTAATATATTTACACCAAAATTACATTTTATTCTACACAAAAGATACGTTATATACTATATAATATACTCTAAAAATATTATTAAGAGAGTTAATGTAATGTAGTTAATGCAATTCAAAGGTAAAATATATACACAAATACGCTACCTAATTTCAATAAACATCATCTTCAAGTACATCTAAACAACCTGAGTTAATTAGGCACTTAAACTTATGCCAAGAACTAATTACAACATAGAGACTAAGAAAAATGTTGGTAAACGCTTCGTTTATAATTTAATTTATTAAAAATATTATTTGCTACAAATTTCACTAATCAACATCATTGCGTGAAGTTAATGTCCAAATAGTTAAAGTCTTCTCTAGAGTCATAGGTCTTAATTGTAATAATATCTGCTGAATTATAACATGTTTTAATATCATTGGTGCTCGTTTCTGATTAATTCGAATTTTAAATCACCAGTCTCTTTCTCAATTCGCGGTATTACGGTTTCATTTTGTGGATTGGAATAAATTCTACTATTTTATATTATAGTTTAATATAGCATTTAGTTATAAATTATTAAATCGTAGTTTATAACATTATATCTGTCTTAATTGAGCATGACAGTTTAATGAAGTAATTTTCGACTAATTCTTGGAACTTGTGTGAGAATATTTGAGATTTAACAGAGATTGCTGAAGAGAGGATTGTAATTTGATCGTTAGATCAAAAAATGGATTGTTCACCATTCATACGTAATTTGGGGTGCATTTAATCAATTACAAATAGCAACAACTAATATAACATAGTAATATTATTAAAGAGTCTAATCTGTATATAATCTATAATCTATTTCATTGAAATAACATTAAATAAATTTTAACACAATATATTTCCACACCTACCACTTCAACGATGATAAATTTAGTTATAGCATTACTCATCAATGTAAATGTAATGATGCCTGCTGATACGATTTAAAACGCTGGATAAATAAAGGATTTGCCGCAAACTACAGCATTGTTGCAATAACTTAAAACAGCGAATGTAAATGGAATAATGATTGCTGTTTGGTGGGGAATAGCGGAGCCAGAGCCGTCTTAGTACAACTTTGACGGGTACTTGCAGTTATTCTAATTAGTTAGTACTTTTGGGCTCAAGGTGATTCCAATAATGTCTTTCCACGGTTCTGATGTGGTCTCGATTCCGTCTTGGGCCTTATCGATAGCAAAATCGCATGGTGTACTGTACAAAGATCAGTTCGGCAACACTCAAACTTCCTACATATCCTTATCTGCAGATCAGATTGCGCTATTCCCTTCAAACACTGCGTACAAGCGCTCTCCACTTACTATCTACACAGATTTCATGACTAAGTTCGCACACAGCGCGTTCTCCTTCATTTAACAAAACGTAATTCAAGAAATACAAATCGGTCTCGGCCCTGACGGTGAACTAAAGTACCCCTCAAACAGTCAGAACTGGAAGTTCCCAGGAATAGGCGCGTTTTAGTCCTTTGATGATCTGTTCGTTGAATAACTTCAGAAGGCGGATATTTTTGGTTTGAAAATTGATTACCTCCACTGGACGCTGGTGACTACAACTCAAGGCCGGATGAAACCGAGTTCTTCCAATTCGGGTTCAAAAGCGCAGAAGGAAAGTTCTTCACTCAATTCTACTAAGATAAACTCGTACAGCACGCGGTAGACGTAACAGTTGGATACAACAATATTATTCAAAACGGGCTCAACACATATGAAACGATAATCTAAGCTCTCGATGGGGTTTAAATAGAAATACCAGGACTAGAACTTACGAACGCACAATTCAGCAAATTTGAATGCAAAAGCAATCCAGAAAACCTGATCCAATAAATTATTGAAGCAGCCAGAATTTACGGAGGAGCTTTAGGTGGACAGAATCTGAATTCTTCAATCTAAAATTCATACGAGTAAATTTTAAAGTAACTTACTTCAGGGAAAGGTACATTCACACAATTCACATATTTTGGTTTTGGTTCAAACGATTTATTTAACGCAGAACAACTGGATAATTTAACAGAATTCGTTAAGCAGATTTAAAAATTGTGATAAGTAATTATTTTTCATATGTGATGATTCAATTTTTATTAATCACACCCATTCAAAAATAAACTGGCGGTTTAACATCAATAATGCTTTTCCATCGTCCTTTAAACAACTAAAAAATTAATGTTACGTAGGTTCATATTAATATGTTTTATTATAATATAATATTATTAAAATTATATTTATCACAGTAATTTAAGTATGTAATTATTTACACTATATTATCCATTATATAGTTTAAAGTTGTATATTTGTTATATATTGTAATTAAACATTAGAAACACTATAATTTTAGTTAAATTTCATAAGTTTAATAAAAGTTTAATTGTTAGCGTCTTATTTTATATACTTGACACGCATTTTGACATGATTTAGAATGTTCTAATATGATATTTATGAATATTATATTGGGGCAAAAAATGATATACAGCTCACCACTCCACTAAAAATCACAAAATTTAGCACTATGTATCTGCACTATGTATCTGCACTATATATTTTGATATTTAAATATATTTATATTATATACTTGAATCAACCTACCAAAATGTAGTATGTAGAGGTACTCAGACAAAAACAGTTTCAATTTTTTATCTTTCAGGTATATTAATATTGTATGTTAAGTATTAGAATATGTTTTATCATTGTTAAAAGTGCTTATAATATACATAACGCTAACTGTAAATCAGTCAGTACAATCATAATGCGATAATAATGCACAATTTCCATTGTTACAGACATTGCATGATACTCCACATCCATTTTAAAAGCAGGTTCCAGTAAACTAACTGCCTGATATTGAAGCTACAGACGTTTTAATTTAATCAATTTGATATTATAAACTGCTTATTTACGTATTCAAGTTTCCAAGTTGACTATTAAATGTATTTGAATTCGTTTACAGTGTACTTATTTAAGAAATAATTGTTACTATCTACCCTGTTTATTATGTAATTTTGTTACTTAAAGTTGAATTTAATTATTGCAAATTATATGTTGATAAAATCATATTATTTATTATTGTTGTATTCAAGTTATGTATATCATTATCCATAGACAACATTGATTGACTCATATATTAATATGAATTATACATAGAAGTGTTTAATTATGAAAGTTTTAAGCTAAATGAAGAGTTAATAGATGATAGTTCTGCTTAAACGTTTGTAAGATTATTGTATACACTACTTTCTAATTATTGCATATCTTGACTTATCTAGAGCGCAAGTTATTGTATTTTGTCATTAATGCTTGAAATATTATTAATTTGATATAGTTCTAAATTGGTGAATTAATTAATTATATTGACACATATACTATCATTGTAAATATAGCCTTCAGAACATACACATTACGAATATTCAAATACAAATGGGTATTCACAGCTTTATGTGTAATTTTTATTTACTGACCCATTAACTAATTCATCTAAACAAATACCATACACGGGTGTACTATTTATACATATTTAATAACATTCTGCAATCAATTATTATGAGAGTGCGACCGCAGACAAATATTATACGCCTACTTAATTGATTAATGAACTGCAAATCTTCACTGAATTAATTTATACTAAAACTGAAGGAATCTATGATGTAGAAACAATATTACCATTATCAGGATTATCATGTATATTATATCCAACAATGGAAATGTTATCTAAATTGAATGAAATTATATTATCAATAATATTATAAACAAGCCCGCCACATTTTTATGAATTAAACCTAAACTAAACATGCGATTTCTGCATAAATATTTCATTCAAAGAATTTTGCATAATAGTTGCTAAACACTAACCTATAGCATTAAATATTAATGTTGAAGCATCTAGTTTCAAGTTGCATGTTTAACATATGAGTGAACCATATACTATTTGAAACTTTATTGAAACGTTAATAGTAGAGCTTAAAATGTATTAATAATTATTATTTATAATACCGAATACTGCAAAGTTGTTAACATTTATAATATCAAGTTCCATTGTTGCCTGTGATATTGTTTTAGTAAATATGTATATATTGCTAGATTTTTGAGACAGAATCATACTGTTGTTTACTATTATATTGTTAATATATTTCGATTTTTAACAAAAGTTATACACTTGACTATTAACTTAAAGTTCTTGAGAACATACATTTTACTTAGTTTACAATTGTTTACACATTATAATAGAAAATATCATTATACTTTTAATATATATTTAATTTGAATTATATATTTGTATTTATGATCATCATAGACTTAATACCTTCTATTATTAAACAAAGCTGGTATTTCTGCAGTGTCTCTTCAGCTCTTACGTCAGACGTTGAGTTTAATCGTTCAAAAGACTATTCTTTATTATTTTCACACTATTGTACTAAATAACCACATTATTGTACTTAGTACTAGTATTTATTCTTTTTGAATGTAAATTATTATAAGTGTTGAATACTCTGTGATTTTTGAATCCTTAGTTTAATGTGAATATCATTGAATACTCTATAGAGTTTGTAATTTTTGTAAGATTAATTTTGTAAATTTTACTGGCTTCGGAGTTCCACGAATCATTTATATAATTAATATAATGCATACATCCTAGATATCAGTTCAGCACTAAAATAATACTTTGAAGCTCATATTCTAATTGGATCGTCCAGCACTAAAATAATACTTTAGCTCATATTCTAATTGGTATTTGAATTACAGTATAATGCATAATTCATTAGACTCGATTTTCAGAAAGTTATTTATGGGAAGTTATTACACAATATTAATACTATGTGTACCAATCGATAACATTTTATTTTAATTGACATTTTTCACTTCAAAATTTTGAAATGTAAGGAAACTTACATCGATGACAAAATATCAAAATTCTGGTCGATAATAGAGTTTCATCCATAAATACAATCAATAGCGTTACAACTTCAATTATTTATGATTATGTCAAACTTATAGTGACAAATACGAGATTTCGTTTTCCAAACTTTGTAGTATGGATAGGTAACATGATTCTGTTCAAAAATCTAAAATTGATTAATGAACCAAGAACTTATTTCATGTTAAAGTTGACGCGCGAAGTTTCAGAAACTTCAAATGCTACAAAAAGTGAACTTTAGACTTACCAGTGAATCCTCAACCTTGGTTTGAATATTAATCTATTTAGAATATTTAGGTACGATATTATAAAAAGGAGACAATTCGTACGATACAAATATCCAAAGTTATTATATGTTATTATGGTCATTGAAATTGAACTACGCCATGATATAGAAAACAAAGCAGAAGCTTGTGTTCGGTCCAAAGCTAATTTATGAAGTTCTAGATTGAAAGTAGTAATTATATAGAAAAGGAAGAATCTAGCTTAAAATGAAGAACTCATCCAAGAGAGGAATCTAAAAGTAAAATATATTTTTCAAATTGGATTATTTTTCTCAGAGGAATCTTATCGTACTATAAAATTAAGTTGCAATATGAGTCAATGTAACAACATTGAAACAAGACCAGGTTTGGCTAGAACATATAATATATTCCACACCAGCTTTTTGCACATTTTGTTAACTCAAGTTTAAACCTCATTGAGTACCAGACTCAGTAATGATGGTGTTGACATATCACGATGTAGAGAATAAGATTATGTAACATTATCTTAATAGAGTAACTTTCTATAAGTGCTTAAGATCTGATGGTAATCCATAGAAACATTTGTGGATCCATCCACTGATGATGAATTGTCTACGCTGCCAATAAACAGTTTAGAAAGTTTAGACTTAAAATATATCTGGTTTGTTCACAATGTAATATATGCATTATGTATTTATAATATTGGATTCACTACTTCGATATATTTTTGCAGTCTAATGAATTATGCTGTATACTGTATATATTTGTATTTATGATCATCATAGACTTAATACCTTCTATTATTAAACAAAGCTGGTATTTCTGCAGTGTCTCTTCAGCTCTTACGTCAGACGTTGAGTTTAATCGTTCAAAAGACTATTCTTTATTATTTTCACACTATTGTACTAAATAACCACATTATTGTACTTAGTACTAGTATTTATTCTTTTTGAATGTAAATTATTATAAGTGTTGAATACTCTGTGATTTTTGAATCCTTAGTTTAATGTGAATATCATTGAATACTCTATAGAGTTTGTAATTTTTGTAAGATTAATTTTGTAAATTTTACTGGCTTCGGAGTTCCACGAATCATTTATATAATTAATATAATGCATACATCCTAGATATCAGTTCAGCACTAAAATAATACTTTGAAGCTCATATTCTAATTGGTATTTTGAATTACAGTATAATGCATAATTCATTAGACTCGATTTTCAGAAAGTTATTTATGGGAAGTTATTACACAATATTAATACTATGTGTACCAATCGATAACATTTTATTTTAATTGACATTTTTCACTTCAAAATTTTGAAATGTAAGGAAACTTACATCGATGACAAAATATTAAAATTCTGGTCGATAATAGAGTTTCATCCATAAATACAATCAATAGCGTTACAACTTCAATTATTTATGATTATGTCAAACTTATAGTGACAAATACGAGATTTCGTTTTCCAAACTTTGTAGTATGGATAGGTAACATGATTCTGTTCAAAAATCTAAAATTTATTTATGAACCAAGAACTTATTTCATGTTAAAGTTGACGCGCGAAGTTTCAGAAACTTCAAATGCTACAAAAAGTGAACTTTAGACTGACCAGTGAATCCTCAACCTTGGTTTGAATATTAATCTATTTATAATATTTAGGTACGATATTATAAAAAGGAGACAATTCGTACGATACAAATATCCAAAGTTATTATGGTCATTGAAATTGAACTACGTCATGATATAGAAAACAAAGCAGAAGCTTGTGTTCGGTCCAAAGCTAATTTATGAAGTTCTCTGAAAGTAGTAATTATATAGAAAAAGAAGAATCTAGCTTAAAATGAAGAACTCATCCAAGAGAGGAATCTAAAAGTAAAATATATTTTTTAAATTGGATTATTTTTCTCAGAGGAATCTTATCGTACTATAAAATTAAGTTGCAATATGAGTCAATGTAACAACATTGAAACAAGACCAGGTTTGGCTAGAACATATAATATATTCCACACCAGCTTTTTGCACATTTTGTTAACTCGAGTTTAAACCTCATTGGAGTACCAGACTCAGTAATGATGGTGTTGACATATCACGATGTAGAGAATAAGATTATGTAACATTATCTTAATAGAGTAACTTTCTATAAGTGCTTAAGATCTGATGGTAATCCATAGAAACATTTGTGGATCCATCCACTGATGATGAATTGTCTACGCTGCCAATAAACAGTTTAGAAAGTTTAGACTTAAAATATATCTGGTTTGTTCACAATGTAATATATGCATTATGTATTTATAATATTGGATTCACTACTTCGATATATTTTTGCAGTCTAATGAATTATGCTGTATACTGTATATATTTGTATTTATGATCATCATAGACTTAATACCTTCTATTATTAAACAAAGCTGGTATTTCTGCAGTGTCTCTTCAGCTCTTACGTCAGACGTTGAGTTTAATCGTTCAAAAGACTATTCTTTATTATTTTCACACTATTGTACTAAATAACCACATTATTGTACTTAGTACTAGTATTTATTCTTTTTGAATGTAAATTATTATAAGTGTTGAATACTCTGTGATTTTTGAATCCTTAGTTTAATGTGAATATCATTGAATACTCTATAGAGTTTGTAATTTTTGTAAGATTAATTTTGTAAATTTTACTGGCTTCGGAGTTCCACGAATCATTTATATAATTAATATAATGCATACATCCTAGATATCAGTTCAGCACTAAAATAATACTTTGAAGCTCATATTCTAATTGGTAAACTCGTAGGTTCTTTAAACGCAACCTGGACGTGTAGGGGAAGAAGAATATTCTAGAGTTTAGGCTTTGCTAAAGAATGTTTCATCATTTTGGGTTGAGTGCTATTATATACGTTACATTGTTCAACAATAATATCAGTTATAAATTACATATCATAATTAGTAAAACGTTTTACACATTAATAAAAGTAAATTTATGTTAATATTAATAATAAATCGTGGTTTCAAAGGTAATACTGTTGAATTGAAGACAATTTAATAAATCTATAATATGTGTGATTTCTGGTGACATATATTAAACTAAATGTTAATGAGAAGATACCAAAGATCGCTGATATCGCTGATAGCTGATGAGTCACTCAATTGATATATAAGACTGTAATAAGTCTAGAACAATGAAGATGTTCTGAAACAGTCATCTCTACCGCCCAGTAGGAAAAGAAGTAAAGTCAAGACGCTACAGAATTAGATGGATAATTTTGTCAGCTGGATATTCATCTTTTAATATATATTTTAGTGGTGCCACTCGTTTATTCAATACTTTTGATAAAATTAATATGTGTGGCAACTGATAGTGATGCTGATAAAAGTTAAGTAAAAATAACTTTTATTCGTATGCAGATCCATTCTAATTATACTTAGTCTTGTTTGAGTATATATAATTGACTTTAAGTAAATACATATTAATTCTTTGCAGATTGTAGTTTATCTAGGATATTCGACTAATAATACAAAATACACCTGATTTTTAAACTGTAATCATCCTCAACTACAAATTTAGCTTTAGTACGTAAAATACAAGTCGTGTATTATTGGGTTGAATTATTATGAAACGACTCGAAAAGTAATTACATATTTATATAGCCTATGTTTTGCTTTCGAAAGTCTCAATGAAGTCTGTTTGTGCTGTATCAAGGAAGTGATATATACATATATATTATAACACGATGACGTATAAAATAATACTATCATTTCTGAATTGACATAATTTGGTGACATTATAAAAATTAACATTAAAATATAGGGTCCTACATGTACATAGTTACAGAAGCAAAGAACGCATGAAAATATCATTTTAAATGTTCCTGTGATTAAAGTAATTAACAATTGAGTGGATGTTTTTGAGATGTACCAAAAGAATGAGCCGATATATATTTAAGTGTGGTAATTGTCAATAAGTGAGCAAAATTCATACTCAAAATTCTGAAAAATGGTTCTACATTTCAAATAATTGTTAGTTAATTAAATGATAATAATTGAATCTTTCAATTTATCCTAACACTCGTTAACTGTGATCACACTTTTGTAAAGATATTTTGCATATCTGTATAAGTTAGCTCATAATTCAAATTATTAAAGAAGTAGAATACTCTGCGATTTTAGAATCTTCTCATCAATTAATACTCTGCTGCTATCTTATTTGTTGTAATTTTGTTCTCATTTGCATTTATACTATAATTTTTCTACTTTGATTGAACATAATGTTTTCACTTTTATGATTAAATTATAAACTTTTGAAATATATTGTTGACGTTATATATATTTTCGCGTAGTAGTCCCCTACTCAACCAAAAGGTGTTATCAACACATACATCTCCTAAACAAACTCTATTAGTCCGAAAGAGCTAACGGAGATTCTGTGAGGAGGTTTGACGTGTGATAACACCGTGCGAGACATTTGGTTAGAGAGGAATGCTGTTGTTTTCTAATTGATCATTGGTTAGAAAGGAAAGAAAATGTAATGATCAGAGTAAAAACGTGACCAGTATAGACGTAATTCACGTTCTGATGCATTCATTTTTGACTGTTCTTTAGTTATCAAAGTATTTTTTATTTTGTTGTTATTTAAATTCATGTACTGTATTATGAGTTATTTATGGTTACGGATGTGTCTCTTCGTATTCAAATGGACTGGTGTATTCAAGTTGATCGTGATATTCTAGTTAGTCGGTGTATTCAACTGTCCCAGGGTACTCAAACCGGACGTTATTATTTTCACACTATTGTACTAAATAACCACATTATTGTACTTAGTACTAGTATTTATTCTTTTTGAATGTAAATTATTATAAGTGTTGAATACTCTGTGATTTTTGAATCCTTAGTTTAATGTGAATATCATTGAATACTCTATAGAGTTTGTAATTTTTGTAAGATTAATTTTGTAAATTTTACTGGCTTCGGAGTTCCACGAATCATTTATATAATTAATATAATGCATACATCCTAGATATCAGTTCAGCACTAAAATAATACTTTGAAGCTCATATTCTAATTGGTAAACTCGTAGGTTCTTTAAACGCAACCTGGACGTGTAGGGGAAGAAGAATATTCTAGAGTTTAGGCTTTGCTAAAGAATGTTTCATCATTTTGGGTTGAGTGCTATTATATACGTTACATTGTTCAACAATAATATCAGTTATAAATTACATATCATAATTAGTAAAACGTTTTACACATTAATAAAAGTAAATTTATGTTAATATTAATAATAAATCGTGGTTTCAAAGGTAATACTGTTGAATTGAAGACAATTTAATAAATCTATAATATGTGTGATTTCTGGTGACATATATTAAACTAAATGTTAATGAGAAGATACCAAAGATCGCTGATATCGCTGATAGCTGATGAGTCACTCAATTGATATATAAGACTGTAATAAGTCTAGAACAATGAAGATGTTCTGAAACAGTCATCTCTACCGCCCAGTAGGAAAAGAAGTAAAGTCAAGACGCTACAGAATTAGATGGATAATTTTGTCAGCTGGATATTCATCTTTTAATATATATTTTAGTGGTGCCACTCGTTTATTCAATACTATTGATAAAATTAATATGTGTGGCAACTGATAGTGATGCTGATAAAAGTTAAGTAAAAATAACTTTTATTCGTATGCAGATCCATTCTAATTATACTTAGTCTTGTTTGAGTATATATAATTGACTTTAAGTAAATACATATTAATTCTTTGCAGATTGTAGTTTATCTAGGATATTCGACTAATAATACAAAATACACCTGATTTTTAAACTGTAATCATCCTCAACTACAAATTTAGCTTTAGTACGTAAAATACAAGTCGTGTATTATTGGGTTGAATTATTATGAAACGACTCGAAAAGTAATTACATATTTATATAGCCTATGTTTTGCTTTCGAAAGTCTCAATGAAGTCTGTTTGTGCTGTATCAAGGAAGTGATATATACATATATATTATAACACGATGACGTATAAAATAATACTATCATTTCTGAATTGACATAATTTGGTGACATTATAAAAATTAACATTAAAATATAGGGTCCTACATGTACATAGTTACAGAAGCAAAGAACGCATGAAAATATCATTTTAAATGTTCCTGTGATTAAAGTAATTAACAATTGAGTGGATGTTTTTGAGATGTACCAAAAGAGTGAGCCGATATATATTTAAGTGTGGTAATTGTCAATAAGTGAGCAAAATTCATACTCAAAATTCTGAAAAATGGTTCTACATTTCAAATAATTGTTAGTTAATTAAATGATAATAATTGAATCTTTCAATTTATCCTAACACTCGTTAACTGTGATCACACTTTTGTAAAGATATTTTGCATATCTGTATAAGTTAGCTCATAATTCAAATTATTAAAGAAGTAGAATACTCTGCGATTTTAGAATCTTCTCATCAATTAATACTCTGCTGCTATCTTATTTGTTGTAATTTTGTTCTCATTTGCATTTATACTATAATTTTTCTACTTTGATTGAACATAATGTTTTCACTTTTATGATTAAATTATAAACTTTTGAAATATATTGTTGACGTTATATATATTTTCGCGTAGTAGTCCCCTACTCAACCAAAAGGTGTTATCAACACATACATCTCCTAAACAAACTCTATTAGTCCGAAAGAGCTAACGGAGATTCTGTGAGGAGGTTTGACGTGTGATAACACCGTGCGAGACATTTGGTTAGAGAGGAATGCTGTTGTTTTCTAATTGATCATTGGTTAGAAAGGAAAGAAAATGTAATGATCAGAGTAAAAACGTGACCAGTATAGACGTAATTCACGTTCTGATGCATTCATTTTTGACTGTTCTTTAGTTATCAAAGTATTTTTTATTTTGTTGTTATTTAAATTCATGTACTGTATTATGAGTTATTTATGGTTACGGATGTGTCTCTTCGTATTCAAATGGACTGGTGTATTCAAGTTGATCGTGATATTCTAGTTAGTCGGTGTATTCAACTGTCCCAGGGTACTCAAACCGGACGTTATTATTTTCACACTATTGTACTAAATAACCACATTATTGTACTTAGTACTAGTATTTATTCTTTTTGAATGTAAATTATTATAAGTGTTGAATACTCTGTGATTTTTGAATCCTTAGTTTAATGTGAATATCATTGAATACTCTATAGAGTTTGTAATTTTTGTAAGATTAATTTTGTAAATTTTACTGGCTTCGGAGTTCCACGAATCATTTATATAATTAATATAATGCATACATCCTAGATATCAGTTCAGCACTAAAATAATACTTTGAAGCTCATATTCTAATTGGTAAACTCGTAGGTTCTTTAAACGCAACCTGGACGTGTAGGGGAAGAAGAATATTCTAGAGTTTAGGCTTTGCTAAAGAATGTTTCATCATTTTGGGTTGAGTGCTATTATATACGTTACATTGTTCAACAATAATATCAGTTATAAATTACATATCATAATTAGTAAAACGTTTTACACATTAATAAAAGTAAATTTATGTTAATATTAATAATAAATCGTGGTTTCAAAGGTAATACTGTTGAATTGAAGACAATTTAATAAATCTATAATATGTGTGATTTCTGGTGACATATATTAAACTAAATGTTAATGAGAAGATACCAAAGATCGCTGATATCGCTGATAGCTGATGAGTCACTCAATTGATATATAAGACTGTAATAAGTCTAGAACAATGAAGATGTTCTGAAACAGTCATCTCTACCGCCCAGTAGGAAAAGAAGTAAAGTCAAGACGCTACAGAATTAGATGGATAATTTTGTCAGCTGGATATTCATCTTTTAATATATATTTTAGTGGTGCCACTCGTTTATTCAATACTTTTGATAAAATTAATATGTGTGGCAACTGATAGTGATGCTGATAAAAGTTAAGTAAAAATAACTTTTATTCGTATGCAGATCCATTCTAATTATACTTAGTCTTGTTTGAGTATATATAATTGACTTTAAGTAAATACATATTAATTCTTTGCAGATTGTAGTTTATCTAGGATATTCGACTAATAATACAAAATACACCTGATTTTTAAACTGTAATCATCCTCAACTACAAATTTAGCTTTAGTACGTAAAATACAAGTCGTGTATTATTGGGTTGAATTATTATGAAACGACTCGAAAAGTAATTACATATTTATATAGCCTATGTTTTGCTTTCGAAAGTCTCAATGAAGTCTGTTTGTGCTGTATCAAGGAAGTGATATATACATATATATTATAACACGAGGACGTATAAAATAATACTATCATTTCTGAATTGACATAATTTGGTGACATTATAAAAATTAACATTAAAATATAGGGTCCTACATGTACATAGTTACAGAAGCAAAGAACGCATGAAAATATCATTTTAAATGTTCCTGTGATTAAAGTAATTAACAATTGAGTGGATGTTTTTGAGATGTACCAAAAGAGTGAGCCGATATATATTTAAGTGTGGTAATTGTCAATAAGTGAGCAAAATTCATACTCAAAATTCTGAAAAATGGTTCTACATTTCAAATAATTGTTAGTTAATTAAATGATAATAATTGAATCTTTCAATTTATCCTAACACTCGTTAACTGTGATCACACTTTTGTAAAGATATTTTGCATATCTGTATAAGTTAGCTCATAATTCAAATTATTAAAGAAGTAGAATACTCTGCGATTTTTGAATCTTCTCATCAATTAATACTCTGCTGCTATCTTATTTGTTGTAATTTTGTTCTCATTTGCATTTATACTATAATTTTTCTACTTTGATTGAACATAATGTTTTCACTTTTATGATTAAATTATAAACTTTTGAAATATATTGTTGACGTTATATATATATTTTCGCGTAGTAGTCCCCTACTCAACCAAAAGGTGTTATCAACACATACATCTCCTAAACAAACTCTATTAGTCCGAAAGAGCTAACGGAGATTCTGTGAGGAGGTTTGACGTGTGATAACACCGTGCGAGACATTTGGTTAGAGAGGAATGCTGTTGTTTTCTAATTGATCATTGGTTAGAAAGGAAAGAAAATGTAATGATCAGAGTAAAAACGTGACCAGTATAGACGTAATTCACGTTCTGATGCATTCATTTTTGACTGTTCTTTAGTTATCAAAGTATTTTTTATTTTGTTGTTATTTAAATTCATGTACTGTATTATGAGTTATTTATGGTTACGGATGTGTCTCTTCGTATTCAAATGGACTGGTGTATTCAAGTTGATCGTGATATTCTAGTTAGTCGGTGTATTCAACTGTCCCAGGGTACTCAAACCGGACGTTATTATTTTCACACTATTGTACTAAATAACCACATTATTGTACTTAGTACTAGTATTTATTCTTTTTGAATGTAAATTATTATAAGTGTTGAATACTCTGTGATTTTTGAATCCTTAGTTTAATGTGAATATCATTGAATACTCTATAGAGTTTGTAATTTTTGTAAGATCTCTTACAAATTACTCTTACAAACTGTTGTAAGAGTAATAATAATTTGAATTATGAGCTAACTTATACAGATATGCAAAATATCTTTACAAAAGTGTGATCACAGTTAACGAGTGTTAGGATAAATTGAAAGATTCAATTATTATCATTTAATTAACTAACAATTATTTGAAATGTAGAACCATTTTTCAGAATTTTGAGTATGAATTTTGCTCACTTATTGACAATTACCACACTTAAATATATATCGGCTCATTCTTTTGGTACATCTCAAAAACATCCACTCAATTGTTAATTACTTTAATCACAGGAACATTTAAAATGATATTTTCATGCGTTCTTTGCTTCTGTAACTATGTACATGTAGGACCCTATATTTTAATGTTAATTTTTATAATGTCACCAAATTATGTCAATTCAGAAATGATAGTATTATTTTATACGTCATCGTGTTATAATATATATGTATATATCACTTCCTTGATACAGCACAAACAGACTTCATT
>CAXDID010000037.1:0-19976 GCA_963988835.1 Hexamita inflata
TATATCTAAAATGATGGATCTAAAATACATGTACATGTATTATATATTAAAGATTTCATCTTTCGTCTGTATTTTAATACTAAATATGATAGGTAATATATTCCACTTCCAAATGATGCAATCAAGTTCAAAGTTACTCAACTAAGAGTAGAAAAACAGTAGATACCAATTAAAGTGAAGCTCCAGAGACGCTATATAATTTATCTGAATACGACAAGTAAATGATAAAAAAGTATCAGAGTAAAATCTAAAATGGGATACTTACAATCACATGCAATCCAGATCTGAAAAGCTTCGACTTCATGAAGTTCTTGGTAATATATCAATTAGAACTAACAGGTTGCACGAATATTATTCCAAAGTTAGAAAGTTAGACTATTAAAAAATTAGAAATAATTGATTGCAATATTAAAAGCATTAAAGGCTTTCAGCTAGAAAACATTGAAGTTTTAGATATTTTGAATAATTAAGATAAACTAGAATCAAATACGATTGTTCAGGAAATACTTCAGTATAAAAAATTGAAAGAACTATCTCTATTAAAATGTATAATTGACTTACGTCCACTTTGTTAAATGAATGGACTCAATAAACTAAGCTTGATATATTGTAATCTACGTTGTATAGAAGCCTTAAGACCACTCGTTAACTTAGCAGAATTATGTCTCAGTTTTAATGATAATATTAACATCACATCAGTTCAATACTTGACTAATCTAACTATTTTATAGTTGGCATGTTGTGATTTGGTAAACCTTGATGTTTTAAGACCGCTGAAGAAGCTAGAAAAAATTAGATATAGCTGAAAACTAAATAGTTTATATTCTACCTCTAATGGAACTGAAATAGTTATCTATAGTAGGTGCCAGTTATAACTAAATTATTGATACTGAATCCATTCAACTACATCCTAACTTCGATAAGTTCAATTTAGATGTCCAATACCAACCAACAACAGAAGATCTCAAAGCAGCCAACATTATGAGAGACATCAACAATTAAATATCTTCTCTAAAATATATGTGCTAGTAATCAAGCCATACAAAAAATGAAAACAATCTTTTTAGATAGAAAATTACTCAAAAGTTACAATAGTCATACAACAGCCATGAACAATTTGTGGCTCGAGTTACCTTTCTCTTTCAAAAGATGAATGAGTTAGAGGGTTAGCAGTGAACATTCGTATTAAAAAATGAAATATTTTATTTTTAAATATTTCTTTTAAAAACAATATTTACTAACAAGAACGATTAGGCTTGGCGTTTCGACGTTAGAGCTGAAGAGGTATTGCTGAAATACCAGCTTTGTTTAGTGTGATCGATGATGGGTTCATTCGGTTGCGCTTCTCGTTCCTCGCAGCATTCACATTCCTGAGATGCGGCTCGGCCAAATCGGTTGCGGAAGGTAAAATCCCCCGGTTCAAAGTGCTGAGCTGCCGTCAAGGATCGGTATGGCTAAGGGCATGCCATCAACGAGCCTTCAGGATTGGAAAGCGGCAACCGCTCCATTGCTTCCTTAGAAACGCAGATGGTACGACGCAGGTGGATTCCCGTATAGATCGGCGTGCACGAAGCAGCCGCGTTACGCCCCTGGATGCTTGTACCCGAGTCGTTGGCTGCGGAGGTGCGCCTAACGTACATAGGTGTATCTAAAACTAATGATCATTCGCGTGAACTTACAGTTCCTGTACAGAAGACCGAACTAGTATAAACGAAAGTTAAGTGAGTGGGATATATTTACTAACATTGTTTTTTGGAGTGATGTAGATATATTCAGAACATTATATTATATATTAATGTATACTACAGAGTAAAGTAATTGAAAACATATTTAATTATCATCAGCTACATGAGCTTTACAGCCATATCTGGCCTTTTAAATTTATCTTATTGACTATACAAGTTATTTATCAGTAATCATTCTCAGTCAAAGTATGTATTCGAATTTTGAATGAACTGTGCTAACAACTTCAATTCCTTGCTCATCACCGTTATTTGACTGTACATTATCACTGAAACATAATTCATGTTTTAGACAAAAGCAGTTCTGAGTTTTGAGATCTTTTTCTCGTTTTAGATTTTTCTGATTTACTTGTGGGAACTGTGAACTTTAAGTATTTTGCTGTAGAACTTGAGCTCATCTGATGTCGGAACTTACTGATCTGATAAGTCTAATTTTGAAATATTCTTGAGGTGCTTAAGTGTTTATCCATTTGTTATTTTATTCCTATTTAAATAAACCTAATCTAATTAATTTAAATTTGATAAAGGAGAAACATCTATTATGCTTGTGTTACGTGCAAAAATATCTTTAAGTTTATTTAAGTACTATAATGGATGCAGATCAACAACAAAAGTATTACTTATATTTAAATTATATAAATTTTTCAGAAATTGTAGAGGCTATATATCGGCTACACTTGTATCCGAAATCCAGAGAAGTCTTAATTTAGTACAATCTTTTAACGGTCCAATATTTTATAGCTAGTTAGAATTTACAAAAAGTTTTTACAAATTTACGAAGTTAGAAAGGTATGACAAGTCTATAATATTGTTTAATTATATATCTAACCGTTCCAAACCGAATACCAGAGGAATAGTACTTAAATCTGTAGTTTTCGTTTCAAACAAATTTAAATGCTATAGTTTTGGAGAGTATTATAACCCAGATTTGTCTTGTAACTTGTTATATCCGAGAAATATTTCTTCTAAATTCAGCAAAGTTAGTGTGTAGGAAGTTAATAAATTCGCTTATAAATTTAGGTGTGTTAAGCCAGGAAGAGATTAAAGCGCTGATATATCTGCAATAAAATTTCCTCTTAAATTGAGTTTCTTCAGGTTTTTGAGTTTGGAAATGCTGGAAATATCAGATATTAAATTATTATCTTAGAGTTCCAGTTCAGTTAGATTAGTGAGGAATGATAGAAGAGGGAAATAATCTATCTTTCTATTAACAAACAAAAATCGGGACGTTCTCTATACAAATTATTAATTAAAGGAAAGCAAATTCCTACTTTAAGCATCTTACCAGACTTCTTATGGAATATTCATAAGAAACAGCTCCTCTATTTGCTTTTTATCAACTATTTATAGTTTTAAGGAAGAGCGAAACTGATTTAGCAGGTCTTCTTTACTTATGCTTACATAATTTTGTCGCATAACTGATTGGGAGCGGAAATGTTACAACAACATGCCTAATATATTTTAATTACTAGCTTAAATATTTATACTTTAGTCCTTTAGTGTCTATTATTGTAAGTACTACATTACCTTGCTTGTAAGGGAGGTGCTATCTCGCTAATAAGGGTGTAGGTCAACTCACTTATAAGGGAGTTCCATCATGCAAAACTCCCTTACAAGCAAGTGACAAATACCATAGTTTTTAACCTTGTTTTTTGACCATAAATTATTCGACATTTTCCAAAGATACATTTTGGATACATTTTTGCTTATAAGGGAGTTGAAAAAGGTAACTCCCTTATAAGCAAGTAAGCACCTCCCTTACAAGCAAGGTTATGTAGTACACCAGAAATGTATATCTATAGCTCATCTATCTGTCAAATTATAAAATTTAGAGGTGTACATTGTATATCATCTTTCGATTTTAACTTTTGTACTACGTAAACACATAACTACTTTTATAGTTGAGAATAGTTGGAGTGAAACAGGTATAATATTTACATGCCCCATTGAAAGTGTGCGACGAATAAATTTTTATTTTACCGAAATTATTAATTATAAACACACTAAAACCAAGGTCTGATTTTCCTGGTATATTGGACTAACATAGTCTAGAGGTATAACATAGGGGCGTTTATATTTATTGATTGAACTTACAACTTCGTTTCAATATCAATGTCTCTAGTCTGCTTTTAGTCCTCCATTTCAATTTTAATCACTTTTTACGAATATTATTTTGTACATTAGAGACATTTTCAAATGCTGCAGATTGGTTCATTTTTTAGAAATGTATTAGTTGAGATAATATTTATATATGATACTACGTATATAATATCTATTATTAAATGGTATACTGACAATAGTTACCAACCAAATGTAATTAAATTATTTTCAAATATTACGTTAACTGTTTAACCGGATAGTGATGTGACGTCTCATTAAAAAATTGTTAATTGTATATAATATATTATTGTATTATATTACACATTAGCCTGTACATATTATATTTCAGCTCAAGTGCTGTATTTTCAATGAAAAATGCAACAAAATTTTTCAAATTCTCAAATATAAAATATTTATTTAAATAATTGTTAGAAGTATATGTAGAAGTTACAAAATTATTATTAAAAATTATCTAACTCTATTATAAACAAAACCTGAATTCACAAAATTCGCGTTAATTTCTATCTTAGTTCTAAATAGAGTAAACTTAAACTAAACTTGTTTCTCTATTTTGTTCTTCAATAATGACCTAATTATTCTACGGATTAATTTTAAAATATTCAAAAAATTCTATTTTGTAATTCAGCATTAGTTAAATATAAAAATCAATAAAGATAACAATCAGATAACTGATTGTGGGTTTGTTGTCCATAATTTGGACAAAATATTGGAGCGATACAACTTTTGACTATATATTATTTCTGTTCAGTATATACTATTGTCAGCGTAGAACACTCCAGACAAATGGACGATTCTTAGAGGACTTTCGAACTAGCTTCGTGACAACAAGTTAGAACAAAGTTATACATAGTATCCACGATCTAACAACATATTTACATGTAGAAATTCTTTTGTTAGTTAAAATTAAGTGATTAAAAGCTAATTGTTACAAATAAAATAGTGTTTAATTAACTTTTAAACCAACAATTTTGATTTGTATTATATTAGCCTAACTTTCGTGTGTGAAAACTTTGAAATTGACAACTTTTATTTTTGATTGGATTCATTATGATGTGAAATGTTCTAAAATTAAATAATTGATTTACATATATAAATAACAACTGAAATATTAACGTTCCAAGCACATGAAATTTCACTTAAATTTTGACGACCTAGATAAGCCAAATATGTCTATATATCTATGAGCTCCCATTCTATTCTTAGCCATTAGTAAGAATTTCAACTATTTTGCTTTGTCATATTTCTTCATTTTTCGAAACATGTCAAAAACCCACATTCAGATAATGAAATATATAATTTTTTCATTAAGTCTAATACTTGAGAAAAATGAAACTTACATGTGGGGTTAGATATAAAGATAATCTGGATACTCTTTTAGGACCAAATAATTATGAAACTTTCAATTAGCTTCAATAGAGCTAATTCTTCGTTTCTCAAAGAGTTGTAGTACCATATATGTATTTTATGGCGAGCAAGAATTAAAGGCAAATATTTCTTTGAATTCATCAAAATCGATTTTGTAATTAGAAAGATGTACATTTTATTTAATAGTAAATAATGTATTATAACTTTGGTGAAGGTTTCAGCCTTTATAATGGTAAAATTTTACCAGAGACCCTGCTTTAATGAATTTGAAAATTGCGAAATTTGAACTTCTCATATTGATTTTGGAGTGAAATAAAATTTTATTTGTCGTAGAATTATATATATGTATTCATATTTTTATAATTAAGATCACAAATACGCCACAGAAATTTTATAGTTATGTACGTAAACGTTAATTTATAATTTAGATAGAGCATAATTTAAATATTTATGTTGATTAAACCAAAAATTAAATCACTGGTACTTAGAGCACGGGTAATTCTTGGACATATCGCAGTATGCTCTCGCGACCAGCCCTTTTTCTTCTTAGAACGGGTTCTTATTCCCCTGAACTTCAACCGCTCTTTGGTATTGTTCCATTTACAACTAGCTTGGTGCAAACTTCTCGTCCCAGTCTATCATGTCATCAACGCTCGAGAACACTCTGGTGACCGCTCCGGCCTGTGTGGGGTACCGAACGTAGAAGTAAGCGACTGCCCTCGCCGTGTCACCCTTTTGCTGCTCCCTGGGCATGAACGCCCACCCTTTTCTGAGCGCTGACCAGTTCTGGGGGTCAGTTGGCCTTGAGTTGTTCACCTGAAAATTAGTTCCGTAGTAGGTTGAGATTTGCGAGTCGGAGAGTTCGGCGAAGGTGTACGTTGCCCGGGCACCGTTGGCCGTGCTCCAGGTAGCGCGCAGGTGGTGAAGGTCGGACACCATCGGGTTCTATTTGTTGAAGAAGGACTGAGGAACTGTGTGCTCGCAGTTAAGGGCGGCGTTGCAGCTGCTGTCCATCGAATCGTACACACAGGGCATCCTGGAGCCAGTGTACACGCAATAATCGGCCTGATCAATCGGAGAATTGTAAATGTAACCGTACATTTCCTAACGAGCTTTAGAATAACCCAAAGTCGTGTGATTCTAAGTTGTATAGGCCGTAAGAAGAGCACGGAGCTCCTTCCCGCACTTTCCCGGGAATAATTCAGACATAACTAGACTCACCAACATGAATTTGGAGTGGACTTTGTGTAATAATGCCAAAAATAATAGTAATAATGCGATGATATGATTCATTAGCTGATTAACGCAAACACAATAACCTAGTAATCCAATTGTCATTAATGTAAAGTACTACATTACCTTGCTTGTAAGGGAGGTGCTATTTCGCTTATAAGGGTGTAGGTCAACTCACTTATAAGGGAGTTCCGTCATGCAAAACTTCCTTATAAGCAAGTGACAAATAACATAGTTTTTAACCACGTTTTTTGACCATAAATCATTCAAATTCGACATTTTCCAAAGATACATTTTTGCTTATAAGGGAGCTGAAATCGGTAACACCCTTATAAGCAAATAGGCTACTCCCTTACAAGCAAGGTAATGTAGTAAGACCCATTATCATTAATGTCATAATTCAAATAACTCATAATTCAAATAACTTGAGTTTGGTCGTAAACTAGAATTCTATCTTTGGGATGGCTGGTGAATCGTGGGACTATATGATTTACAATGAAAATATGAGAAATAATTACAAACGATATAGATTTAGTTCCAATTATATAATAAATAACTTGAAACGCAATGCAATTCAATTGAAAAATTGATCAATTTACTCTAAAGTCTGGGACAAATCTTAACATATGCATATATCATAAGAACATATTGATATCAATGGAATACACTGAATTTTATAATGTCACATTTAATGTTATGTAGTGTTAAAATACATAAATATTATTTATTTTGAATAAAATAACAGTCGTAATTTTACACGATCGCAAATAAATATGTCCCATACTCACTCCTCTCAAATGTTTGTTATCATTTCTTTAAATTAAAATTACCACAGCCAAGAAGTCTTAAATCTTCTTTAAAATATTCCTGATATGTCATGGACACCAGCAATACCAGAGCGTTTTAAAGGAATGTCATATGATAGCATTATGAATCTTTTCTCCTAAAATATCAACAAACATAACTCACAAAAAGTGATGTTTCGTACCACTGAAGACCTTCCAGCATCATTCAGTTGGTTGACTTAAAAACCAGATTGTCTTGAAGTACGTGATCAAGGAGCATGTGGTTCTTGTTGGGCAATGAGCGCTGTAGGTTCATTTTCTGATAATCGCTGCATAACTGGAAAAGATAATTAACGTATTAGATACTCTGAGCAATACGAAATATCATGTGATTACGTAAATAGAGGCTGTAATGGTGGTAGTTTATCTGATGACATGAACTTTTTAAAAAGAACAGGACTTCCAACAGATGATTGTGTATCGTACAAATCTGGATCGGATGGTCTAAAACACAATTGTCCGAATATTTGCGATGATGGAACTGAAATAACCAAATCCGAAAAATTAATAAGCTATGTTAATGTTTGTTAGAACGAAGAATCGATTATGGCTGCATTAACCGTAGGGACTATCTAAACTAGTTTTGCTGTATATACCGATTTTAATTATTATTGCGGTGGTATTTACCAACACAAATATGGTTCTCTTGTGGGTGGCCACGCTGTTATTATTGTTGGTTATGGTGAAGAAAATGGAATAAAATATTGGGATGCCCGAAATTCGTGGGGAACCTCTTGGGGCGAAAAGGGCTATTTCCGCATTTCTCGTGGAAATAATGAATGTGACTTTGAAAGTGAATGCTACTTACAAACGGTGTGAAGAATATTATGAGTGAATATTATTCATAAGTATAATATACTTTATATATTTCAGTAAAATATGCCCACCATGTTAAATATAATACAATAATAGAAGATTTATAAGTATTGAACTCAAACAATATAATATCGCTCAGTTTCTCTTAATTTTTGTACTTTATTATTAGTGTGGAAAGAAATATATATTATTCTGTGTATTAAAAATAAAATGAAATTTTCCACACCATAGTTAAAATGTCACTTTTGGACTCAACAGTGCCGTAGAATTCTAAGAGTGCGTTGCTTCGCATTCGCGGCATTCCGTACAACGTGACTGTGACGAATAAGAAGTAGAATCTGTTAATTTCGGTTGAGAACGACGTTACGCTGGATCGCTTCACCGGCTCGTTCAACGAGGAGGCCGTTACCTACATAACCGAGCGCTCGGGCGGTACGCGGAAAATCTCCGCCATAACCACCATGCTCTCGCACGCGATCGACGAAATGCTCAAGCGCCAGAACAACCAGCCCTCCAGCAGCGCTCTACTTCTCCAGATCCTCACCTCGGATTAATTGCAAAAGAATTAAGAGTTCACTAATGAATTAAGGATCTTTTTAGTTATTCAAATTCAGAACGAGTACGAGAAGGCCTTTTACCCGTTCCCACTGGACAAAGTTATCTACAACATGAACGAGACCTCGAACGAATTCTACCTCCTGAACCAATACAAAGAGGCCAGAATGGAAGCAATCAGGCTGAGAGAAGCGCTCAATAACATTCAAGAAACAACTGTGCAGAGATCTGTTGAGCTAAAATCGTGCTCAAACTGCAACTATTTGGACGAACAGATTAAACAATTATAAATACAAGTAAAATAAATAACGGATGATAAAGAAGAAGCAATTGAAGCAATCACCAAATACTCGCAGTCAAAACAAAAATACAAACTCAAATACAAAAACCAAGCAGAAGAAAACAACATGCTACACCAAAAACTACAAGAAATGCAAGAAATGCTCAAAAACATGAAACAAAAAGAAGAAAGCAGAATCGCAAGCAGAGACGCAAGCAGAGTCAGCTCCGCTGCCAAATAAAGAAGCAACAGCAACACCAGCATGACCTCACAAACATCGTCAAAATCGTCATTCGTACATAACCCAGGAAAACCAAACGTAGCTGTGAAGAAACCAATATCAAAACAAAACTCATTCCACTCAGACTCACAAAGCGATAACACATTCAACTACTCAATCACAAGAGGCGCATCCAGAGGAAAAGATATACACTCCGTTTACAAAGAAACCAAACAAAATATCAAAGAAAATAACGCGATAACTAAACCTCGAAGCTTCTCCAAAAAATCTCCATCGCCCATTGCCCCTCCCAAAAAATAATAAAGATCACCTTCTAATAGTGTACCTTCTAATAGCGTAAGTAAGCAGAATTCCACATTGGAAGATATTGATAAAAGAATTCAAATGCTAACCAACTTGGTTTACTAAGTAAGTGAAGCCAAATGAGCATGTAAATGAATGATTATATTAAATTATTCTTTTTTAATATTCAAAATCAAAGATAATTTAAGTATCACTTTTTGTCCTTCGCCAATTTCCTTTCGGAGTAGTGTGAAGCAGCTAAAAGATCATATTTTCCAGCACCGGAGCTAAGTTCTTCTGGAATTACATTGGCTGCTACTAGATGCGTGATTCCACATCTATTTAGAATAATACTAACAAGCTCAGAGCAAAAGAGCGATGCTGTTTTGGCCAAATCTGCTATTTCTTTAGGAGATGCATCTTTTTTGGCTATGGCTATCATATCAAGTTTATGATGTTCATAGTCTTTTCCTATCACATCATACCAATCTTCTCCTCGAATATGCTTTGCGTTTTTGGGCAATCTGAAATACATTTCACCGTGATACTCGTTGATATATTATTAATCTAAAGGAACAATTCTAATAATTGGAAGAACAGCTTCAATAACAAAAGCTCTAACAGCATCATCTTTATAACGAATGTCTTTTTTCAAATCGTCGTAGTGTTTCTTTTTTAAGTTAACAAACTTACCCGTGTCAATAAGTTTGTGTAATTCAGCTCCAGAAATATTAACAACTATACCGCAATGCGTTATATCAAGAGGATTGGGAATATCATTAAGCTTTTCGACTTCTCTAATAATTAAATGAAATGGAAGCGTCCCTGCATATACGATAACAGACAACTCTTAAATAGTCATGATTGAAGTGAAAATGACAAATTAATATATAGAATGAGTCTGTTATATTATTGGCTGTTACATGGTTATAAAAACCGCATTTTCTATGAATATAATATTTAGATATCAAACATTATTTTAATAGCTACTGAAAAATGGGCAATGATTTACATATATTCTATCTTGGTAAAGTCATGGTGTCGGCGAAGACAACGCGTTTAACCTATGTTTGAAGTGCGTAGGCATTGCCGATGCTCTGTTTTATAGGTCCTAGAAACACGCAATATTGCCTCACAGGGCCGGATAGCTATATTGCATATACATACAACGCCGTAAAATCAATAGAATTTGCACTGATTGATTCACATATACAATGTCAAACTACGAATTCACTAATCAACAGCCTAACAGCTCTCTAAGTTTTTAATAAACGTCTTCTTCATCTACTTCAGATGAAGATTTTTGGCTTGATTCTTTGGACATATTTGCTGCTAATAACTTCTTGGCCTCTCTATCTGGGAGGACTTTGGTGATAGCGTAGTGCTTGTTCTTGAGTTTCAGGGGAGTCATCCATGTAAAGAACTTTCTTGAAATTCTTTCCCAGTCCTTTCCATAGATGTTGACGCAATCCATCAAAATGTCTTTTTCTGCTTGGGTCCACTCGTGGTAGCGTTCGCTGTCAGATACATTGCTATTTTTGAGTTTTAAGTATCTTACTTAGCACTGCGACTTTGACTTTCCATTTAACTGTTTGGATACTTCATTCCAGTCTACTTATTGCTTCATTTACTCACAGCTTTCGACGATTTGTACCAACCACTTTTGTTCTTCCTTGGTCCATACAGATTGACTCATAATGTTTTCTGAAGTGAGGCGAATTAGTATTAAAGAGTTGCGAATGTGTATTTGCACCGATTATCAACATCGTATTATATTAATAATTTTTTTGGTTTAGTAGTTTGAATGAAAATTATAAAAATCAACAAAATATGTTAAAACGCAGTTATTATCAACATACCCCGGATTTTTTGTATCATATTTGATTTAGAAGAATACGGAAAATTGTTGACTTTCAAAATGTTTCAAGAGATGTGAAAAAGTTAAAGCTCCTGTATTCTTTTCCAAATATTCTGGCATATGTAGTAACATCATATTTATACCGATTGTGACATAATCACGTTATAAAGCTTGTTTTCATAATTGTTGTCTTCCATTTATGAAATGAACAAAATCGCTTAGAAACCTACAGCTATAGATAAATACTAAATTATGTTAAATGTCTGTCTATTCCACTCCATTAAATGATCGTGTTATCACAGCAGAAACTGATATTATAAATATAGTAGTTTCTGGGTTCTCAATATTGAAATGCGCCATTTTAATAGCTGCTGAAAAATGGGCAATAATTTACATATATTATATCTTGGTAAAGTCATGGTTTCGGCGAATACAACGCGTTTAACCTATGTTTGAAGTACGTAGGCGTTGCCGATGCTCTGTTTAATAGGTCCTAGAAACATGCGATATCGTCTCACTGGGCCGGATAGCTATATTGCATATACATACAACGCCGTAAAATCAATAGAATTTGCACTGATTGATTCACATATACAATGTCAAACTACGAATTCACTAATCAACAGCCTAACAGTAGCTCTCAAGCTTTTTTTTTAATAAACGTCTTCTTTCATCTACTGATGAAGATTTTTGGCTTCTGATTCTTTGGACATATTTGCTGCTAATAACTTGGCTTTCTCTATCTGCAGGACTTGGTGATAGCGTGCAGTTTGTTCTGAGTTTCAGGGAGTCATCCATGTAAAGAACTTTCTGAAATTCTCTCTTTCCTAGTCCTTTCCATAGATGCTGACGCAATCCATCAAAATGTCTTTTTCTGCTTGGGTCCACTGTGGTAGCGTTCGCCGTCAGATTACATTGCTATTTTTGGAGTTTTGGGCATCTTACTTAAGCACTGCGACTTTGACTTTCCATTTAACTGTTTGGATACTTCATTCCAGTCTACTTATTGCTTCATTTACTCACAGCTTTCGACGATTTGTACCAACCACTTTTGTTCTTCCTTGGTCCATATAGATTGACTCATAATGTTTTCTGAAGTGAGGCGAATTAGTATTAAAGAGTTGCGAATGTGTATTTGCACCGATTATCAACATCGTATTATATTAATAATTTTTTTTGGTTTAGTAGTTTGAATGAAAATTATAAAAATCAACAAAATATGTTAAAACGCAGTTATTATCAACATACCCCGGATTTTTTGTATCATATTTGATTTAGAAGAATACGGAAAATTGTTGACTTTCAAAATGTTTCAAGAGATGTGAAAAAGTTAAAGCTCCTGTATTCTTTTCCAAATATTCTGGCATATGTAGTAACATCATATTTATACCGATTGTGACATAATCACGTTATAAAGCTTGTTTTCATAATTGTTGTCTTCCATTTATGAAATGAACAAAATCGCTTAGAAACCTACAGCTATAGATAAATACTAAATTATGCTAAATGTCTGTCTATTCCACTCCATTAAATGATCGTGTTATCACAGCAGAAACTGATATTATAAATATAGTAGTTTCTGTGTTCTCAATATTGAAATGCTACATTTTAATAGCTGCTGAAAAATGGGCAATGATTTACATATATTCTATCTTGGTAAAGTCATGGTGTCGGCGAAGACAACGCGTTTAACCTATGTTTGAAGTGCGTAGGCATTGCCGATGCTCTGTTTTATAGGTCCTAGAAACACGCAATATTGCCTCACAGGGCCGGATAGCTATATTGCATAAACATACAACGCCGTAAAATCAATAGAATTTGCACTGATTGATTCACATATACAATGTCAAACTACGAATTCACTAATCAACAGCCTAACAGCTCTCTAAGTTTTTAATAAACGTCTTCTTCATCTACTTCAGATGAAGATTTTTGGCTTGATTCTTTGGACATATTTGCTGCTAATAACTTCTTGGCCTCTCTATCTGGGAGGACTTTGGTGATAGCGTAGTGCTTGTTCTTGAGTTTCAGGGGAGTCATCCATGTAAAGAACTTTCTTGAAATTCTTTCCCAGTCCTTTCCATAGATGTTGACGCAATCCATCAAAATGTCTTTTTCTGCTTGGGTCCACTCGTGGTAGCGTTCGCTGTCAGATACATTGCTATTTTTGAGTTTTAAGTATCTTACTTAGCACTGCGACTTTGACTTTCCATTTAACTGTTTGGATACTTCATTCCAGTCTACTTATTGCTTCATTTACTCACAGCTTTCGACGATTTGTACCAACCACTTTTGTTCTTCCTTGGTCCATATAGATTGACTCATAATGTTTTCTGAAGTGAGGCGAATTAGTATTAAAGAGTTGCGAATGTGTATTTGCACCGATTATCAACATCGTATTATATTAATAATTTTTTTTGGTTTAGTAGTTTGAATGAAAATTATAAAAATCAACAAAATATGTTAAAACGCAGTTATTATCAACATACCCCGGATTTTTTGTATCATATTTGATTTAGAAGAATACGGAAAATTGTTGACTTTCAAAATGTTTCAAGAGATGTGAAAAAGTTAAAGCTCCTGTATTCTTTTCCAAATATTCTGGCATATGTAGTAACATCATATTTATACCGATTGTGACATAATCACGTTATAAAGCTTGTTTTCATAATTGTTGTCTTCCATTTATGAAATGAACAAAATCGCTTAGAAACCTACAGCTATAGATAAATACTAAATTATGCTAAATGTCTGTCTATTCCACTCCATTAAATGATCGTGTTATCACAGCAGAAACTGATATTATAAATATAGTAGTTTCTGTGTTCTCAATATTGAAATGCTACATTTTAATAGCTGCTGAAAAATGGGCAATGATTTACATATATTCTATCTTGGTAAAGTCATGGTGTCGGCGAAGACAACGCGTTTAACCTATGTTTGAAGTGCGTAGGCATTGCCGATGCTCTGTTTTATAGGTCCTAGAAACACGCAATATTGCCTCACAGGGCCGGATAGCTATATTGCATAAACATACAACGCCGTAAAATCAATAGAATTTGCACTGATTGATTCACATATACAATGTCAAACTACGAATTCACTAATCAACAGCCTAACAGCTCTCTAAGTTTTTAATAAACGTCTTCTTCATCTACTTCAGATGAAGATTTTTGGCTTGATTCTTTGGACATATTTGCTGCTAATAACTTCTTGGCCTCTCTATCTGGGAGGACTTTGGTGATAGCGTAGTGCTTGTTCTTGAGTTTCAGGGGAGTCATCCATGTAAAGAACTTTCTTGAAATTCTTTCCCAGTCCTTTCCATAGATGTTGACGCAATCCATCAAAATGTCTTTTTCTGCTTGGGTCCACTCGTGGTAGCGTTCGCTGTCAGATACATTGCTATTTTTGAGTTTTAAGTATCTTACTTAGCACTGCGACTTTGACTTTCCATTTAACTGTTTGGATACTTCATTCCAATCTACTTATTGCTTCATTTACTCACAGCTTTCGACGATTTGTACCAACCACTTTTGTTCTTCCTTGGTCCATATAGATTGACTCATAATGTTTTCTGAAGTGAGGCGAATTAGTATTAAAGAGTTGCGAATGTGTATTTGCACCGATTATCAACATCGTATTATATTAATAATTTTTTTGGTTTAGTAGTTTGAATGAAAATTATAAAAATCAACAAAATATGTTAAAACGCAGTTATTATCAACATACCCCGGATTTTTTGTATCATATTTGATTTAGAAGAATACGGAAAATTGTTGACTTTCAAAATGTTTCAAGAGATGTGAAAAAGTTAAAGCTCCTGTATTCTTTTCCAAATATTCTGGCATATGTAGTAACATCATATTTATACCGATTGTGACATAATCACGTTATAAAGCTTGTTTTCATAATTGTTGTCTTCCATTTATGAAATGAACAAAATCGCTTAGAAACCTACAGCTATAGATAAATACTAAATTATGTTAAATGTCTGTCTATTCCACTCCATTAAATGATCGTGTTATCACAGCAGAAACTGATATTATAAATATAGTAGTTTCTGGGTTCTCAATATTGAAATGCGCCATTTTAATAGCTGCTGAAAAATGGGCAATAATTTACATATATTATATCTTGGTAAAGTCATGGTTTCGGCGAATACAACGCGTTTAACCTATGTTTGAAGTACGTAGGCGTTGCCGATGCTCTGTTTAATAGGTCCTAGAAACATGCGATATCGTCTCACTGGGCCGGATAGCTATATTGCATATACATACAACGCCGTAAAATCAATAGAATTTGCACTGATTGATTCACATATACAATGTCAAACTACGAATTCACTAATCAACAACCTAACAGCTCTCTAAGTTTTTAATAAACGTCTTCTTCGTCTACTTCAGATGAAGATTTTTGGCTTGATTCTTTGGACATATTTGCTGCTAATAACTTCTTGGCCTCTCTGTCTGGGAGGACTTTGGTGATAGCGTAGTGCTTGTTCTTGAGTTTCAGGGGAGTCATCCATGTAAAGAACTTTCTTGAAATTCTTTCCCAGTCCTTTCCATAGATGTTGACGCAATCCATCAAAATGTCTTTTTCTGCTTGGGTCCACTCGTGGTAGCGTTCGCTGTCAGATACATTGCTATTTTTGAGTTTTAAGTATCTTACTTAGCACTGCGACTTTGACTTTCCATTTAACTGTTTGGATACTTCATTCCAGTCTACTTATTGCTTCATTTACTCACAGCTTTCGACGATTTGTACCAACCACTTTTGTTCTTCCTTGGTCCATATAGATTGACTCATAATGTTTTCTGAAGTGAGGCGAATTAGTATTAAAGAGTTGCGAATGTGTATTTGCACCGATTATCAACATCGTATTATATTAACCTGTTTGTTCATAAACGAAAAAAACGAGATATTTTGCGGTTTTCTCTTTCTTTTTGAAGGTTTGATAGGGGGAAATCTTGAGTCAATATCTAAAATAGTATAATAGGGTTCACTCGATTTTGAAACTTTGAATCATTTTGCATTGGCTAACATAGTCTATCAGTCCAGATGAGTATTTCCCAAAATATCTTTTCAAGTTATCCGGAAGGTTTTTTAGCTATTCTACAAATCTGGATATTTATATCGAATATGTCATGTATTTAATTAATAATTAAAATATTAACGTTTAATATCATTTATTCTTATTTTACATCATATTATTCATATCGCGTAGTTTTATTATTTTATTTCTCTGATATTCTCTGTTTTCATTGAAGTGGATAATTAAAATATGTGCTATTATTTTACAAAATAAATATATATTTTTGTCATTATATATATGAAATATATGTATGTTTCGGAAGTACCGTTGTATACGCTTAAAGTCCCCGTAACTCTTGGATAGCGTCAGTCAATTATAAAATATTCAAACTTTAAACAATTGAATTCAGAGAATAATATGCCTTTTGTACATAAATAGTTTTAGTAACACACAAATTTTGATAATTATTGAAATGGTAAGCTAATGTAATATTATTTATATTGCTTTGTAGAATGTATTAATATACTGTGCGAGTTAAGTTTACTAATGTGACATACAGATTTACAATGTATATTACATTGAACCTCAAATTAAAATATTAAAAATTTAAAGTAAATATTAGATTAGGAAGTGAAGTATTACTATATTTTATTATATAATATAGTAAAGCAATATTCCATCCACTTTAATTAATATATTTCGGCTTTTAGGAAATCTGCTGAAATAAGATTTTTTGAGACTATTCCACTCATGTGCGTTTGCTATGAACACATATAAGTACATACACTCAATATTTTTCAGTTTCCTCCGACAAATATTTTTTCGATTTTTAGCAAAAATGCCTCTTAGTTTCGGTTATATCTCAGCAAGTTTTAGGACTCAGTCAAATCCAAATGAAATTTATGTTGTTAGTATATATTGCCATCTTTAATTAAATAATGGCGATAAACCGATTACCAATCCAAAATTCAGAGTTTCGGAAAATGGAATCTTAAAAAAGAGCAAGTTCCCAATCTTCCAGATAATCTGGATAACTTGTGTATATATGTTGAGTATTCTACTCAATAAGAATCCCATACGCCGCTGATAGAATACAAGAGATAATAATAATGCGCTTTTACACTATTTTAGCTATATTCAAATATTACGAGGTTGAAGAACTGTGAATTGCCAGTAATATATGAAACTACATATACGTACAAGAACAATGCAAGCCTCTTCTGTTTTAGGTTTAGCTTATATTTTAAAGCTTAAAAAGTGAAATTTAGTAAATTTCGCAATATGCGATATGGAGATGGAGAATATATTAAAATTACAATTACTACATATAACACATAAAAATGAATTATTTTATCATAAAATCAAAAATTCACAACTTTCATTTGAGTGAACCCTATTATAAAATAGTTACTGTTATTTTATTTTTAATTTTTTGGCGATGGATTCTAAAATCATTACATTTGATTAAGAGTGAATTAAATTTTAATTCACTCTTAATCGAGACTCGGTGGACCACTTTTAACAATGCCATTGAAAAGATTAAGAATCATATTCCAAATATCACAAACTAGAAAGACACCTATCTTATTGGAATACATCAAGACATGGAAATCATTCGCTTAGTTACTATAGCAACTCTTGAATTAGAAGGAAATTATATTAATGTCACACAAGTTTAAAAATCTGTGGATTCACTTAAAGATGGACTCACAAGGATGGAAAACTATTATGGATTATCAGAAAGAATTAAGTTCGCCAAAGATTTCTTAAAGGAAAGGCAAATAAGTTATATTGATAGTCATTTGAACATCGTTAAGTTTTTACATGCCCTAGATCCATTAGGCAATGTTGAATTTCTTGAACTAAATGTCTTAACTTAAGTTGTAGGGGGGATATTTTATTCTGAATACATAACTGAAGGAGCTAATTAGATTGATGACCAGCGAAAACACTTAATTGAACGAGCAAAATATTTTGAAAAATAACAATAAGATAAATTCTCTGATTATATAAACTATCTGAAAAACATTTGGACTAATAATGAGCACGTAAGAACCTTTTTACTTAAAGTTGAGGTTATGTCCATATCAAGCTGTGGAATTGAAAGAGTATTTTCATTTTTCCATCGTACTACCTCTCACTTTCTCAGGAAACAAATTTCGTCAACAACTTTAAGTGCACTGGCGTATGTCTACGTTGATAAAATTTAACCTGAAATGCAATAATGGAAAGCATGCAAATCTATAAATCCAGATAAGTCATATGAAACTTGTTTAACGCTATATGAGTGCCCGACAACAGAGCCAGATGAAAATAGTATACTGTAAGGTGATGAAGAAAGTGATAACAACTGATTTGTCGTGGTAATCACGACACTAACATATTTATTATTTCATTATTGTTATGTGAATGGGACGCCTGATGCATAACAAAACTATTCATAACCGCGGAAATAACCGCGAGAATTTACGTTTTGATTTGATTGCCGCGTTATAATTTGGTTTTAGTGCCGCGTGCGTACGCGGTTTTTTTCAAAAAGGGACAGCTTAAATTAAAATGTTATATTTTGAATTTAATTAATTCTAATTATAAAGTATCCACTTCAACTAAATGTTATTATACATTGAATTATTTATAATTTAATAATTAAAAATAAAAATATTTGACATATTTTATCATAATAATTATATGTAGGAACATTATGGATGTACTTATCTTATTATCTAAATTTTAATTACCCAATATATATAAATGTAAACATATTAATAATCAAACAAAATTTATTCATTGCAGACTAAATTTATTCATTATTGATAATAGTAGTTATGTAATAATCAATAATTAAGTATTTGTAAAAATACGTAAGTACGAATATATAACATATATGAATTTTATACTTATATTCAATTGTAATATAAATATTAAAATCATTATTAGTATTAAATATATCAATTCGATGAATCCAACATTATTTTTATGATTTTAATTTGTGATTCACACTGGTTTTTGGTGATAGCGTAGTGCTTGTTCTTGAGTTTCAGGGGAGTCATCCATGTAAAGAACTTTCTTGAAATTCTTTCCCAGTCCTTTCCATAGATGTTGACGCAATCCATCAAAATGTCTTTTTCTGCTTGGGTCCACTCGTGGTAGCGTTCGCTGTCAGATACATTGCTATTTTTGAGTTTTAAGTATCTTACTTAGCACTGCGACTTTGACTTTCCATTTAACTGTTTGGATACTTCATTCCAATCTACTTATTGCTTCATTTACTCACAGCTTTCGACGATTTGTACCAACCACTTTTGTTCTTCCTTGGTCCATATAGATTGACTCATAATGTTTTCTGAAGTGAGGCGAATTAGTATTAAAGAGTTGCGAATGTGTATTTGCACCGATTATCAACATCGTATTATATTAATAATTTTTTTGGTTTAGTAGTTTGAATGAAAATTATAAAAATCAACAAAATATGTTAAAACGCAGTTATTATCAACATACCCCGGATTTTTTGTATCATATTTGATTTAGAAGAATACGGAAAATTGTTGACTTTCAAAATGTTTCAAGAGATGTGAAAAAGTTAAAGCTCCTGTATTCTTTTCCAAA